>JANRMT010055452.1:0-41862 GCA_026402145.1 Polypterus bichir lapradei
CTATTTTGAAGAAACTAGAATATAAAACATGTTTTCAGTTATTTCACATTTTTGTGTTAAGTACATAACTCCACATGTGTTCATTCATAGTTTTGATGCCTTCAGTCATGAAAATAAAGAAACGTTGAATGAGGAGGTGTGTCCAAACTTTTGGCCTGTACTGTATGTCCATCAGTTTTCTCTCTGAAGTCCAATTCAGGTCACCTAAATGTTGGTGTATAGCTCCCTAACAGTCATATCACTTAATGCTTTCTGTAGTTCCCTTTAAAATTTTCTTCTAATATGCTACTCATGAGGCTTTCTAATCTTAGTACAAACATTCACTTATCCATCCATATTCTACATCTGCTTTTCCAATTATGAACCCCAGTATGATTTGCATGTTTGTAGTGATGGTTCACATGTACGAGGTTCCCCTATTCAAACTGCTTGTGACTGACGCTGTCATGGCAATAAAGTAATTACCTTACAAGGCACTTTTTTGGTTTCATAGTCTTACCTCTTGATTCCCAATAATATATTTCATTTTAAGCATCAATCCTTCCTCATAATCTATGTTTCTAATACAGATAATGGTATACACCCATGTTATTGTTTTAATAATGATATTTTTCAGCTCCTATTTAAATTGCTTAATTTACTTAATCACCACTCTGCTCTTGTTCATTGACATTCTGGTTGTAGTCTCATCTTTATTACTTCATGGGTTAGGCATAAAGTAAAGTAAATGGCTTTATCTTCTCAACCTTTATTTCTGCCTTTTGTGCCCTTAGCTCAATTACTGTTTCCCTGTCTGCAAACATTTAAAAGTTCTGTCATCTTTATGTTGAGTTTTATGTCTAAAGATTAGCAATAGAAACACAGGCATGACTAATAAAGTGATCAGACATGTCCATTACCCTTTCACAAATGAGTCTGACGTTCCGCCTGATTTCACCGCTGTTAAGTTCTTGGCTTCTTTTATCACTACTTCCACTAGGCCACCTTTGAGAAGCGTAGAGTTTCCCTTCTTTCTTCGTATGAAGCTCTTTTTCGCTAATAAGAAATGAGGAGCAAAAATCAAACACCTTTAATCCAACACTAAAGTATTTACAAGACATATTACAGTATTAAAATGAATGTGTAGGATCTTAAAATAAACTGTAATGAGACATATCACTTTTTACATTTAATTCAAATTTTATAGGAAGCAAGTAGGTCCTATGAAATTATTTTGGAGTTTGTTGCTAAAACTAAAATCTGTGTCCATCCATTCATGCATCCATTGGTGAACTCCGTTAATCCAGTTTGGATTCATAGGATGTTTTAAAAGAAATTGACATTATTTACAAAATAGTTTGAAAATGTTATAAACATTCTGTGTTTCATGACAGAGCTATAGGTGAAGTAATACATTGTCAAGTATGCCTCACTGGGAGCAGGCTGAGACACTGGGTGATGGGAGCAACTTTGTCAGATGGCCACTCTTAAGAGCCACGAGACATTCATGAAACCAACCCATCCCAAAATATGATATCATGGATGTGGCTGAAATTACCAGCCTTAACTCGGCATATCACAACATCTGGGTCAAAGAGGACCGCTTTCTCTTAAAGGACACCATTTATTGACTATAATAAAAAGAAGATTGACATACCCAGTTGTTTGGTGACTTGTTATACTTACTATACATACCAGCAGTAAGACAGATCTGACACTTTATTATAATGACTCATGTGAAGACAAATGAACTAACAGACATCTTTCCAATAGTAAACCTTTTTGGATTACAAACATAAATGGGAACACAAAAAAACTCATGTCTGAGCTTTGAACATATACATATGGACTGAACTAGCTCAGAGTTCAAATTTACAGAAGACACTTGCAAAACTCTGAGTGGTAAAAAATGCAGCAAAGTGTTTGATCAGCCTTCAGTGTCAGAGGTGCTGATGCCAGTTGCTGTGACACCACTGACTAAACAACCACAGACATGCTGATGAAACCTGCCACCCTTTGACTCAATATGATAACTGTTTCCTTTTAACAGGCCCTGCCAAATGTGAGGTAAAGCCCTGAGGTGACAGGTTTCTGTACCTGTGTGGGACATGGGGGCTGTAACAGGCATTGTATGACAAATCTAATCCAGAAAGCCTGTTCTTCCATTACAAGGCTACGAGAGACCTTGTAGCATAACAAGTACTTTGTGTAGTTGGATAGAATCATTATAAAAGACAGCTGTTCAATAAACATGTAACAGTCCGCCAACATGGATTTCACTACCAGAAAGCAGCAAAACATTTAGTAACTGTAGCACATGATATCATTTAGTTAGGCTTTCAAAAAGCTTTTAATAAAAGTCAGTACCTCACAAGAAACTAGTCATCTAGATAGTAATGGCCGGGGTTCTACACGTGGTGTGTAGATGGTTATAGATGTCCACTGCTGATCCCACAGAATTCTCTGCGAGGAGGCCAATGCTCAGTAATATTTGAACGCCCGATTTACAACCAGCTATTTTGAAATAAACACACTGGCACTTATAATGGTTGACATTGTCACATATCTTATATCCAAATGTAACTGTTATCATTTTCCTAAGGAAAGATCCTTCCCAGAATGTGGTTAGAATTTGGACTTATATTTTTTATATATTGTTTGCTCTGTTTGTTTCCACTTCTGTTTATAGTTAATGTTGCTTTTTATATTATGTTCGTAATTACTGCATAGCATAAAGGGCTCACAAGTGAAAGTGCATTTAATAAGAATACACTGAAATTAATGTGGGTAAATTAGCAGACAACAATGAATTAAGTGGACTTAAAGATATTCCAGAATCAACAGAATACTGAATGATTTGAAAAAGACTAACCGTTTTTGAACAAAACTTCAATGTCACAAATAACCTAAATGCTGTAAATGTTTTACTTCATGTGTGTAAACACACAGACCACAATTACACAATTTGGTGTACACAGCTAAAAGTTCACCTTATGAGAATTCCTTGGAAGCCTATTGGATCTGTCATTGCCAACAACTAGAAAGAAGCATTTAAGAAATCTAAGAGGATGCCTGATGGAGAAGTGGTGTGCATCGGGACTTTAATTCAACAGGGCCTTTTCACTTTCAAGTAAACTTTAACTGATGGTGAGAATGTGGGACAAATGCAGAATGACAAATTGCCTAAGATGATCAATAAAACTTTTGCTGCTCTGAATATGAACAAAAAACGTTACATAATAAAAATGATTTCTTGTTTATGTGTTAGAAAATAATTACATTATAATTGGATTTTTTAAGTGTCATTTCTGAGCACCAGATGCTCAAAGCATATAAAGAACATGGAGGCAGCAACTGAGTAAAAGGCAATCCAAGCAGCCAGTATCACCCTGCAAAAAGCTGGGAAAGTCAGACATTTGCAGCTCTAGTGATCACTGTTTTTTTTTCTGAGTAGGGACAAAGGTATAATGGGCACAAGTCAGTTATTTCTGGCTGTTTAAATGCTCCTGGCCAAACTGTATTGTGTTTTAGAGGGAAGCAAGATGTGCTCCCCGCTAGTACTAAACTAGGACCAGTAATGAGAGAGAACTGTGTTGAATTACTGCAACCCAATATACATCAGTGTGAGTTTATAGCTGTTAAAAACTTTCTTAATACTTCATTGACAGAACAGTGAACTATGACAGATTGCTTTATTGAACATCAGGAACATATGAGAGCAGTCAGAGATCACAGTGGGAAGCAGCAGTGGGATTAAGAAACAGTTCTGCACACAGCTGTAGTAGGTAGCACAACAGGCGTCGCAGTAAGGCTAAAAAAAATGCACTTTTGACACCACATTTGGAATAAAGTGTGCAGTTTGAGCTCCACTTTACAAGATGAACATACAGTAACAGTATTGAGGAACAATGAACTGCTGTAAAAAAGAAGCCTCAACTGAGAAATATGAAACAGCATAGTTATACTATATCTTTTAATTTTTATGACTCGTTTTGTGAACTGTCAAATTAGTTGTTTTTAGAGTTTTCATTGTAACACACAGTTCACACTGTGTTTCGTAAATAAAACAGGACAAAGGAGAAAGCGTCCTGTTCTATCATGGCTGTGTCCTACTTTATGATCTACTGTATATTAATGAGTTATGTTGGAATGAATGGGCTGTTCTGGTCAAAACATTTTACTACATTTTTTTTTTGTGCATTAGACAGTAGAGTAATGAGTAGATACTGAGGACACTCATTCATTTGTTTTCGAATAGTCCAAATGGAAACGGAAAATACATCTTCTACAGCAACCGATCGTCTGCTCAGGTTTACAACTTTGCTGTTTTGTACACAGCATAATCATTTCCAGAGCATTCATATCATGTATAGAAAAATCTTATACCAGAAGTAAGTACTTACTGGGAAGTTGCTCTAGTGACAGTGTTAAATTTTTCTCAGGTGGAACATACCGCAAAGCCACTGACAGCTCTCCTTTATACTGCAGACAGGCATCTGTCAATGCGTCCGCCTAAGAAGCAAGTGAGACAAAGAGACATCAGCAACTTTAGCACTTTTATGCCATTGTTCTCATAGGTGTTCCTTTGCTTTTTTCCCCACCAACTGTATACTGTATACATAATAAAAAGCATATATTTATACACTTTCTAAACCAGATCATAAGAGTAAAGACTTGTGAGGAAAAAAATTAGTGATGCTTAAAACAGTCAGCTGATTTTCACCCAAAATGACTTGATTCGTGATTAGTAAATTAGCCACTTAAAAACAAAAAGCTTTTTTCAGAACCTGCTTGTTTAAGGTTTACTGTAATGCAGTTGTAGTACCCCTTTACACAAGATATTATGGTAGTTAAATCACACGTGTCATTTTACTGCTGAACGTCCTGTAAACACAGAGATGGCAGTCAGACTTTTGGAGAGAGTGAAGGTAGGAATATTGGCTTTAATATTAAAGTAAGTGGAGTAAGAAAATGAGAAAAGGCAATCTGAGGAGTAATGCGCAGGGAGAGGTCAGAAGAGTGTAAGAAAAGCACGTCTAGAGCACAAGTTTTAAAGAGAGTGAGTTCAGATCTTTTGATTTTCTCTAGCAATTAAAAGGACACGCCTTGTCTGAGTGTGAATAGTTATTTTAGCACAGCAGCTTATATTTTTAATTAGAAAACAAACAGATAAAGATGAATTCAGCCTCATTGCTCAGTAAAAAATAAGCTTGTCAGCTTAACAGCCAGTTACGTCAATTTTATGAGTAAACTTTTTAAGCACATTAGCCTTGTATCTTCTTGATAAACAAACATTTTATCATAGCTGTGCAATTATGACAAGAATATCTAGTCTTTTATGACATGTTTATTATAGATAAATATTTTTGTACCTGTTTTATTAGTTTAAAAAGGTAAATTTTAAGGGGATTAGATTTATTTTAGTTTTTTTAAATAAATATGAACAGGCATCACCTTTGGTCAGTTGTTTAATTATAAAAATGCCACTTTAATCTAGAAAGTAAGACTGCTACATGGTTATGGAAGCATAGTGTTTTTTTTTTTTTTAAAAAAAAAGGATAACAAAAAGAAAGGTGGATCGTCCACAGTATTAGCGCTAAAAAAACCTGATTGGAACATACATAGAAAAAAATTAATCTTCACCAGTTATATAATTTAATAAATTAATATAATACATTTTTTTCAATTTTTGATTAGCATTAGAAAAAAAATAAGTCTACCTATAAAAGGCATAATAAACTTTATATACCAGTGGTAGACATCCAGGGATGTGTCACAGTGTTGGTGCACTCTGCCAATTAAAAGCAGATCATTTGACTAAAACTGTATTGCAACCAATGAACATTTAAAATTGCCTACTGATTATATGTTCACTTCTGTTTCAGGCCTATTTATTATAAAATGGAGGAACTGGCGTCTGTCCCATTATTAAGTGGGAAGCGGCCCTGGATAGAGTGCCGCTGTGTCTTTACAACACTTACATCGAGCCAATATGGAGTCACAAATGAGCTTCAAATGCAGGCCCAGGCAGCACCATGGCTGGGATTTGAGACAAGGGTCGTGGAGCTGTGAGAGTCGGAGCTTATTATTGAGCCACACTCCACAACAGCTACTGTATAAAAAATATAGTTTGATCAATTCATTGACACGACCAAACACAATAGGAATATGAATTTTCCTCTGCACTCACCTTCGGCTGCAGTGCAAACCACTCTTCTGTCTGATTCTCAAACTGCCAAGAATCAAACGGGATCTCCACCTCCCCCAGGAAGGCATTGCGCCCAAACCTGTCATTGTGCCAGACTGACAGCTGCAAGGTCCGAGTTTCCAGCTGCGAGTGGCTGATAACATACTGTAAAAGAGCAAGAAATGAAATCATCCTCTCAGTGAATGTCTTTGATTGTTACATTCTTACCATAGCTTTGTTCATTACCTCTAATTTTGATGGTGTTAAGGTCATAAATATTGATGTATATAAAAATTCAACAGTGGGTCCCCTGCTATAAGCTATTTCACTTACATCACATCGACTATTTGCAACAATGGCTAGCTAGCTATTAAGCTTTTTCTCAAGGTGGGGAACACAAGAAAATCTACTGATAAGGAATCAATGCTAATATTCAAAACTGGAAAAATGGAAATTACTGCATATTAATAAAAACGCAGCTAACAAAGACAACCACCACCAAAGTATAAGGAAAAGAAAGCAAGGTAACAAAAGTTAGCACAATTGATAAACTAATGTAACTGACGTTTATTTGCTTTTTAAATGTATCGATACTGTGTTGGGTTGGCGCCCTGCCCGGGGTTTGTTTCCTGCCTTACGCCCTGTGTTGGCTAGGATTAGATCCAGCAGACCCCCGTGACCCTGTAGTTAGGATATAGCAGGTTGGATGATGGATGGATGGATGTATAGATATTCTTGTGCACTGTACTACAATACATTGACACAACACTTAATTTGTTTAAGCTGAAGACAAATTTTTGCATAATTTGAACACATTATTATGCAAACGTTGCTGTTATCGAAAGTCATTCTCATAGCTGTTTAATCCAATACAGGTTTTGGGGGGGTTCTGGTTTAAGCCTATTACACAGATCACTGGACGGTGTGTCACTCCATCACAGGACACACTCGCATACATCTAAAGTTGCCAGTTGGCCTAACTTGTATATCATTTGGATTTTGGAGAACCAGAGTACCAGGGAGAACATATAAAATCTGCATGGACAACCCCCCAGTGTTGGATTTAAACTAAGGACAATGGATATTGCTTATGCTACCTTTCTTTATTTGTATTTATTGGAATCGCAAACTCACTTACAAAGCAGAAATGTTTTACAGTTGGATCACTGGCAAGTTAAGTTACTTTGGTTCAGAGTCTCCAAGTAAGTTTGTGCTGCAGCATGGAGTGACATCCTTGCGAGCCACAGCCTCTAGGACACCTGATAGTAGAACTATAGCAACTCCCTGATTAGCTTGTACTCCAAAATATTATAACGGAACTAATCTAGTTTGTGAATTTTTATTTTGTGGACCCCTTTTTGGGTTCTCAGTATCTGCTTCGTTTTTGAATTGCACAGCTCCTTTATGTTTGGTAACACTGCACTGCAAGCAATAAAGAACTGTACGGTCTGTATACTTTACTTTTAATGTTTCATTGTAGACCGGATCAGTGGTGTTTACTTTAATCTTCGTCTTTCTCTTGCTCTGGCGGGATTTGTCAGGCAGCAGGTAAGTCTTCACATATCTGAAAACAGAAAAAAAGTAAAAAGGTGGGTTTATTATTGAAAAACCAGGGTGCCCTATACAGGTGATGTACCACACATAGTAAACAGGGAGATAATCGCTGGAGGGATTATTATCTTTGTACTGGCCTGGGAGTACCCAGAAATTCCCTTGAGACTGGAAATTGTTGCAATGGACACAAGGAAGACTGATCTGCCTCGATTGGTCTTACTGCCACTGCAATCCTCACCAAGGTAAGAATATGGAAAGAGGGTAAGAGTTTATTAGTAATTATGAGCATAAATCCAAAAGTAAAGGCAATTTAAAAATTACTCTGTAACTACAACACATAGTAACTGATGCAGTACAACATGTTTGTGATGGCTAATGGGTAACTTCAGACACACAATACAACACTCTGCCATTAGTCTAGTTGTAGCCAAGGTCAAATGAACATAGATGCTCTGCTGCGGGATTGCACCATTGTGAAACAACACACTGTAGTGAGATTCCTTTGGGCACAGGCAGTGAAACCTGATGAAATTTACCAAAGGATGTTGGCTTTTTGGGTACTCATCTTGTGCAAACTTTACAGTACCAAGTCAGCATACTGTGTGGTGTGGGCAGATCCATAACTGATATCCAAATGTGCAGCAACAGCAGACAACATAATCCGCCAAGTTGATGTGGGCTTGTGTGTGTAATACTAATGGTCGACCAGAGCAAGCTTCATCTGTTATACTTGTTCTTCCCTTTGGTGAATTTCCACAAGTTTCACTCCCTTTGTGTAAATAACAATAATCACCTAGAGACATCACCAAACTCAGCTTTGTAGGACACAAAATCTCAACTGTTGTTTTCCCAGAACAAAAGTGGAAGGCGACTGTACACCGTGATAAAAAAAAATCAACGGTTAAATAACATGCCATGCACAGAATATACTTGAGCTCCATATATGCAAATCATTTAGTCATTCAACTTAAATTTTTTTCTTGAGTGCATTTATCTCATTTAAAATTGGCCAAAATGAAGTCAGGACAAGATGCAACCTGTGAATGTTGCAATTGGGCTCCAGCCTCACTTGGCCACATGCTCTGGGTGGGCACCATATTAACAACATTTTGGGCAAAACTGTTTGCATGTTTACCAGACCGCCTTTGTATCGCAAACACTCCTAACTCATTAACAGCCGTGTTTGGTGATGGCCTTAAAATGGAGAAGGACAAACCAACTATAATTGTCTTTACTTCACTACAAGCACATAGACTTATTTTGCTCAACTGGAAGAATCCCACCTCACTGCTTGTAAGTCAGTGGGTAACCAATGTTCTTTAATAATTGAAATTGGAAAAAATGTAGTTCTCACTTTGAACATCTGTTCAAAACTTTTTAAAAATATGGCTGAATGTAATTGATAACATTTTAGAATACAGCAAGCTTCCATTTCGGGAAGAAGGATGCTCTTCTTTTCTTGCTCCTTTAATAGAGTAGCTGCAATTGCTGGCTCCTCTCTCTTTTGCTTGGGTGGGGGTTGAAATTTACTTTGATTTGTTAACATTTCATACAGTCAAGTTAAGTTTATCTGTTTGTAATTAAAATCAATAAAAATATTTAATAAATATATATGTTTAAAGTGAGGAACATAATGTACACTATCCTGAAAATACCCAACACTTCTTAAAACGATAGAGGTGGCAGCATCATGGTATAGCCATGAAATTCTGTATTAAGTATGAAAGCATAAAATGAGTTTTAGTTTAGTGCAAGGCATGTGATGATGTTACAATAAATCATGACATGCTTATTTATCTTCTTTTTTTCCCCATCAGAAAATATGAATGTTGTTTTTTAAAAAAAAAAAAAAAAAAATGGAAAGGTCTACAAATAACAAAAAAGGTTGGTCAACACAAACCTTTGTCTCTGTTTTAACTGAATATGACATTAATATTCATATTCAATAAATGTGTTATATCCAAAAATTGAAGTCCAGTACAAGGTTTTAAAAATTTTTACACCTGGGAAAAGAATTTTGTGCATTAAAAGTTCTATCTCATAATGGGCTTAGTAACTTCATTATCCAGATATAGTATAATTAACCAGTGTGTTATGCAGAATATCTGTCTTTATAAGCATAGCTCTCCCTGCATTAGTCAGAATTTGGCATTATGAGCTGAGCTGTTCATATTTCATGCTCCCTCAGAATTGTTCAATAAAAGGTGGGCCCACTTGTACAGTGATTTAACCATTACTTAAAAGAAAATCCATGACAACTTTGTACTTTGCTTGCTGCAAACACTGAAGAATATGCTACCCATGACTGACAACTGCTTCTGATTATTGACAAAAAATTATTAGCAGAATTCATTAAGCTAAAAGGACTCCAAGAAGATGGCTATTTTGTACCACAGAATGGTTTCCTCAGATCCCCCAAGCCAATCTAGCCAACCAGGATGACCCTGGAAGTGGTGCAAGCACAGAAGAGAGGGGGTCAAGCCGGACTAAAAGCTAAGCCAGCTCTGCTGAGATCAAGAGCTACATCACTTCCTAGGCTATCCCTTACAAATGTTCAATCCTTGGAGAACAAAATGGATAAGGATCAAGCTACTACTTTCTCTACTATGTGAAATAAGAGGCTGTGGCACCTTTACTTTCACAGAGACATGGCTTCACTTACTGAGCTACTGAACTAGACATGTAAACAGGATGAAAGACTTGGTAAGAAGGGGGGCAGATTTTGTGTCAGAAAATGTCGGCTTTTCTCTCTGCCAAGTGAATTCACAAGCATTGGGACCACCACTGTTTATATTCTCCCCAGCAACGATACTAAGAATGCAGTGCAAGAATTGTATGATGCAATTAGAAAGCAAATAGAGACAAACTGACGACAGCATTATTGTAGCAGACATTGTTAACCAACATATTTGGTGTCCTACAAGGATTAACATACACAGTGGCCGCAGAGCCATCTCCCAAAGTCATCCTGGGTACTCGGCGCACATTTCATTATTTCTTTTACCAGCCTTCTCCTACATAATTACAAGAGTAAAAAATCCATAAAGATATGGAAAGATTGGGCAGACGTGGCTCTTCAGGAATGCTTCAGTATCACAGACCAGAGTATATTCAAAGATGCTGCTAAGCTAGGGACACAAAAGCATTGAAGAATATGCTTCAATAGTTGCTGCCTACATCTAATCAATTAAGGATGTAGTGACCACAAAACAATAATAGTGTTTCCCAGTTAAAACCCCAACCCCAGAGTCTGCACCACCAATTTTCTCCATCACAGACCAGAAAATCAAGAACTTATGTGCTGCACTTTGGAACACTTCCAGCCAGACAGAATAGAACAGAATAGTTTTTAATGTCTGTGTCGACTTCCTCAACAGAGGAGCCGCCAACACAGGTCTCCTCAGAAAAACCACTGCAGACGTGAGGAGAGCAATGCTGAAAGTCAATGTGAAGGAAGAAGACAACATCCCTGGCCAAGTACTCTGAGCCTGTGCTAGACAGCTAGCAGACATCACCACTGTGATCTACGATACAAGAGTGTTAACTGTCCCCTTCTGCTTCAAGATAGCAACAGGAATCCCAGTACTCAGCAAGACTGCAGCAACACGTCTCAAAGACTGTCGTCAATTTGCACTTATGGTATTATAGTGAAGTGCTTTCAGAGGCCAGTTCTCTCAAAATATTACAAGTTATTACTAGTGTTAAAAACGTTACTTTGATACATCTGCATCTTCAAAGTTTGGTAATATTCTAAACAATTAGTCCGCTTGTAGGGATTATCTCAACAACACTATTAATGTCAATAGCAAGGTTGGAAATTATTATGCTACGGTAAGATTAGCAGCTGACAAAGACACCCCTGAGAAGACTGTTAAGAAATCCTCCAGCACTGTTATACCCTGGAAAACCCAAAGAGTGAGTTAGAGAACATGCCCGAGAACGGAGTGTAAATGGAGAAAACTAAACTCATACTCTATTATGAATTATTGAATGCTACAATAAATTAATATAACGAGGCAGTCCTATTTCTCTAAAATTATAATTGATAATACTGGTAATCTAATTTTTAATCTTGGTAATCTTTTTTTTTTTTTTCCCCAACTATTGATCGGCATCTAACCCCAGCTCATTCATTACAAAGCCTCCTTAAAACTGCTAGAGAAACTTGTGAGGTTTTGCTATATTTTTTAAACACAATATTAACGACATTAGATATAGTACACCCCCCCAAAGTTAATCCAAATGAACCCCCAGTATTCCATTTTAAACAAGTTAAATTGTTTTCCAAAATAGGTCAAACTGAACTACGCAAAATAATTTCTCTGCTAAAACCCTCCACTTGCCTCCTTGACCAACATGCTTTTTCAAAGAGGCTGCTGATGGCCTTATTGATGGTGTACTTGACAACTCAACAAGGGGAACACAGAAACCTTAGTTATTGGCAAAAACAGATATAATGAGGGAATTAGAAATAAACTTGATTAGATTAGGATCTAATCATTAATATTTTAGAATAAGCTCTTAAAGCACCGAGGTAGAAGATTCTCTTCCCATTTCTTTTTTTTTTCTGTTTATCTTTATCTGCTTATTAAACTCATTAATTTATTTATTTTTACTAGCTTTAAGTTTTACTCGGTTGGCCATGCTCTATTTCTCAGGGGTGGGGGTTGATTTGTTTTCAATCCTATTTGTATGGAATGATTATAATAAAATCAATAAAGTTAAAAAGGAAATAACTTGATCTCTTAGGCTTAAAAGTCAAGTCGGAGGTAAAGAATTTAGGGGTAACTATTGACTCTAACCTAAATTTTAATCACGTATTAATTAGATTACTATGACTGCATTTTTTTCTCTTAAGGAGCATAGATAAAGTTAGACCTCTGATAACTTTGAAAGAAATTTAAAAGTTAGTGCACACTTTTGTTTTCAGTCAGCTCAATTACTGTAATGAACTCCTAACAGGACTATCTAAGAAAGACATCAATCGGTTACAGTTAATGCAGAATGCAGCAGCCAGAAGCTTGACTAGAAAAAGAAAATCTGAGCACATCTCGCCAGGATTATCATTGTTACATTGGTTACCCGTATCACTTAGAATTGACTTTAAAATGCTACTAATAGTTTACAAAGCCTTAAATAATCTCACCCTGTCCTATATTATGGAATGATTGTCCCCTTACACTCCAAGTAGTAACTTCAGATCTTCAAATGAAGGTCTGCTATAACTCCAAGAGCAAACCTGAAAAGAAGTGGTGAGCTGGCTTTTTGCTGTTATGTCCCTAAAATTTGGGATACTTTACCAAAAGAAATTTGCCAGGCTAGTACTGTAGAGCAATTTAAAAAAACTGCTAAAACCCAATATTTTAAAATGGGTTTTTTCATAGCTACATTTTAGTTGTATCACTATTAGTGTATATGAACATTGAATTCTCATTTTCCTCTGGGTTCTGCAGTTCCCCACTAATCTCTACTATTCTCTGCTGTCTTTTCTGGTTCTTCTATGGTGGTGATTTGCGCTACTGCCACCATCACCACCTGATCAACGTGCCAGACTGCCCCCTTTGTTTATGGATTGAATTGTGGGTGTCCCAAATGTCCACCAGACCATCATCAACAATTTTTTCCATTTGAAACCTAAAAGCCATTAGGACTGATTTAGACCATCTATGTTCTGTAGAATGCCCATTGAGGGCTGGGTGATCTTTTGGCCTTGGAACCCCTGCAGATTTTGTTGTTTTTTTTTTTCCTGTAGCCTAATTGTAGGTTTTGTTTTTTTTTTTTTTTTCCCTGTCCTCCTGGCTTTTCAACCTTACCTTTTTCTTTGTTACATACTGTATATCATTGCCTAATCTTGTTTATGTTTTATATTAACTTCCTTTTATTTAATTTTGTAAAGTGCTTTGAGCTACATTGTTTGTATGAAAATATGCTATATAAACACAGTAAATGTTGTTGTTGTTATCAAAGACAGGATTCCAGCCAGTTTACAGCCCCACAACATGAAAACAGATCTGCAGTTTCCAGTACACTGCACATGGTTGTTACCAAACACATTCTTGTTTATCATGACATCAGAAACTGGGACATTTAGGGTAGCTGGTCAGACCCAAAAGTGAGAATTACACTATATTCTGGATTCTATATATTGTGTTAGAATGCTATGCATAGACCTTAGTTCTGCCTTTAACACTATCATCCCTGTGAAACTCACAACTTTGAGACTTAATACCATTTAGTTTAATTGGATTCTGGACTTTCTGACTACAATCAGCCAGGATCGTCAAATGTGCCTCCGCAAATTGAATTCTAAATAGTAGAACTCACTAGGATATGTGCTCATCCCCATAATTTATATTATTTTTTACCAGTGACTGCCACCCCAGAAATAGAGAAATGCCATCAAAATTACAAAAGACACCACTGTCATTGGGCTGGTTACTGATGATGGTAAAACACTGCGTTTTTTTTTGGGGGGGGGGGGGGAATCAAACACGCCTGAGCATGGTGGGTAGGTAAAAATATGACCTTGATTGTCAACAAAACAAAGCAATTAATACGAAGAGAGAAGACACGCAGCCCTACCTATATCAGTGGAGTTGAGGGTGAACATATGGAAAGCTTCTAATCCCTTGGAGTTCACATTACAATAGACTTTATCTGGTACCTGTACTCCTCTGCTCTTTTGAGGAAAGCTCACCTTCTTTTTAAGGGACCTTGTCAAGGAAAGACTTGCACCTCATGACCTTTTACAGAGAACATGGTGTTTTTAAGAGTGCACTGACCAGCCACATCAGTGTTTGGCAGGTGATCTGTAAGATGTCTGGTCATATGGCACTGCAGCAGGAGGTAAAACTGACCAGTCCATCACTGTCCATCGATCTTCCTGCCATCAGTGACATCGGTGGAAAGAGATGCCTGGGAAGAATCTACAGGATCGTCAAGGCCAGCATGCACCCTTAGCTATGGTCTCTTCTTTCTCTGACACCTGGGAGGTGCTACAGGAGGATATGCTGTCACTCCATCAAATAAGGAAACATCATCTTTGCTCAATCTGTAAAACTGTTGAAACTCTACTCTCCCTGTCACACAATGCTCTCAACCCACCAAACCAACCCCCCCCCCACCCCCCCCAAAATAGCAGTGGTCCAAGGGGGGAAAACCGTGACCCACCAAAAGGTTATTAGGTGCCCAAGACTCACTAATGTGAGAGGTCAATGAAGGTTATCCCGTCTGGTATGGATCAACAGAAGGACTATCGTGGCACATATCACTAGTCATTTTAATGAGGGATATGGGAGTAATGTGTCATAACATGCAGTGCCATCAGACCCTGTTAAATATGGGACTGCATAGCTACAGGCCAGACTGCTCTTACTAACTCTTGTCTGTCGTTCAAAGTGTCCACAATGAACATGCAAGCTCATTGTTGAAATTGGACCATGGATTAATGGACGGTGGCCTAGTTTGATGAATCCTGTTTTCTGGTGCAACATGTGGACAGTGAAGTATATGTGCATTGGTTACCCGGGAAAGAGATATGAACAGGGTGCACTTTGGGAATAAGACAAGCCAGTGAAAGTAGTGTGGTGCTTTGGACAAGATTCAACTGGGAAACTCTTGGTTCTGGCATAGATGTATACCACCTATCTAAACATAATTGCAGAGTTGGTACCCCTCTTCATGGCAATTGTATTTCATGATGGAAATGGCATCTTTCAGCACAATAATGAGTCCTAACACACTTCACTAATTGGGAATGGTTTGAGGACCACAAGGAAGAGCTCAAGGCGTTGCAGTGGCTTTCAAGTTTCCCAGATCTCAATCCAATCGAGCATTTGTAGGATGTTATGGAACACCAAGTCTGATGGGCAGCGGTTTCACCGTACAGCGTACAGGACTTAGAGGATCTACTGCTTATAGTCTGGTGCCACCTTGTACAGTCCATGCCTAGGAGTATCAGAGGTGTTGTGGTAGCACATAGAGGAGCAACAGCATATTTGGAAGGTGGCCTTTAATGTTTTGATACCTGAACTGTATGATAACAAAAACTATATAATATTTGCAAATTCATTTTCAGTGTTATTTTTAAATAATAAACCGACAATAACCTAGGGGAAACTACTTGCATAAACAAGTAAGATACAAATTTCTACTTTTCTAGACTTGTACAAATCCATCTTCCTTCTGCAGGTTTTGTGCTGCTTTAAGAGCACCGAGTTTATCTCGGGACGCACCTACAAGCTGCCACCATCTTGTGGAGGTAGGCCAAGTGCTTCTGCTCTCTAAATATTTTTTAGACACGATGCGCGAGCAATCAGTGAGCAGTCAGCCAAATTATATATATTTATAGAACATAATCATCCAACTGTCCACATTTCTTTTTACATTATAAACACTTGGAGGACTTCCAGTTGAAAATATAAATGCACGTGTGATAAAGGAAAGCCAAGCATGGCTGCATGTTTATGTTAGAACAACTAATAATTCCAAGGATCCTCCAAAGTACAAACAAGTCTAAAAAGGATCGTCATTCTTTATGATTTAGCACACTGAGAAATGACCTGGCATTGTCTTTAAACTAAATGGCCATTATCGTAGTACTTTATGACAATATATAAGCAGTTTACCTTTACTATAATTTACAAGGGACAGCATGACATACACACTTAAGATTTACAAATCTATCATTTGTTGAGCAAATGCAGACTGCAGAATCTGCGTCTAGAAGTGATCAGTCATCAGTTACTCCTCTGACTCGATCCCCGTAAGACACCAGGAGAAAATTCAGTGACTACCACAGCCAATGTACTGGCATAATTCAGAGAAGATAATACTAATAAACCATCTCATTTGACAAGTACACTGGAGGAGCTTTAAAAAATGCTGCATTTCAAAGGGCCTGCACAAATGTCTGACCATTTGCAAATGAGTAAAGCACACATGCAGCTAAATCTGTAAAAATAAGTGGAAAGTTTAATTCTGTTGCTCATTTGGAGCTTGCAGAACAAATACTTTAAAGATCTGCAGTTATAAAGGTTATGTGACAGAAGCAGGCATGACAGAAAATATCAGTTAACATAATGTGGTACATAATGTGATGTACTCTGTTAACTTGAAGTTAAGAAGCTTAAAATGCCTAACTGCCTGGTACTTTATTTACTGTACACAGTTTTAAAGGTATGCCATTACATTTTTCTCATATTTTTCTAAAATCTGAAGAGCTTAATGACGGAGAGCTATTAGATGGCAGTTTCTCTCCATAATGCATATACATGCCTATGGCATTTATATCCAAAATATTCAGTTTAGTTGCAAGATGACGACGGAGGAGACAAGAGCGTGCCACACTATATTGTACATAAAACAAACTTGTTACAAGTAATAAATTGTTCTTACGGGTCAGTTCTTTGCTTTTTCTCATCTGCAATGGCCAGGTTGCGGCACTGCTTCACAAGAACATTGAGCGCTCCAGTTTTGTAGCTGTATGAGATGTTGAGAAGAATCTCTCCACTGACATTCACATTACCATAGTCTCCAGTCTCGCTGTAAACACTCATCATACTGTTTAGACTGGTCTGAAAAAAGAAAACAGACACATAAGATTAAAAAGTTGCTTCTCTACTGAAGACGGTTTAGGTCTTGCATTTTTTTTATCCTTAATTGTGCACATATAATGGCAATGCTTTCAAAAGTTCTGAGAACATGGACAAGTATAACATGTCTTATGATAAACGGCACCTTGTAACACAAGTAAAAACGCCTAATGTAAAAGCATTTGAAGGAAGGGACATAATCCCAACATATAAACATTTGGCTATGTGCAATATTAATGTCATGTAATTTTATATCAAATGA
Organism: Polypterus bichir lapradei; assembly: GCA_026402145.1. NCBI lineage: Eukaryota > Metazoa > Chordata > Cladistia > Polypteriformes > Polypteridae > Polypterus > Polypterus bichir. The sequence goes on from JANRMT010055452.1 coordinate 17,576, forward strand.
TGACTTTTTAATGTAGAGGGTATGGGAGGGCTGGAAAACTGTCTGGGTGTTTAGCAGTACTGTGCCTGGATGGGAGCCCAAGGTAATGGATGGACAAATTGCTTGCAGAAGCCACGTGCTCCCCCAGTACACTAGGTGGCAGTGTATATTCAGACTGGGCTCACTCAAGGCTGCATGGGAAGTGCAATTAGTGCATGGAAGCCCTGTGTGGATCCTCAGGAAGGAGCTCTTGGAGGGCAGCCTCTGAAACCCTAGCCATTTGACCTGGAAGAGCTGCTGAGGTGCACTAACAACATGCTAGAAGTACTCCCAGGTCCAACCTTAAAAGAAGCGTCTCATTCTCAGGCGAGTTGGCATTGGCATTGGATTAAGAATAACCCAGATCGCAGGTGGAGAAGGAAAAGAAATAGATAGATAGATAGATAGATAGATAGATACTTTATTAATCCCAAGGGGAAATTCACATAATCCAGCAGCAGTATACTGATACAAAGAAACAATATTAAATTAAATAGTAATAAAAATGAAAAAAGTTAGCATTTACTCCCCCGGGTGGAATTGAAGAGTCGCATAGTGTGGGGGAGGAACGATCTCCTCAGTCTGTCAGTGGAGCAGGATAGTGACAAAAGTCTGTCACTGAAGCTACTCCTCTGCCTGGAGATGACACTGTTCAGTGGATGCAGTGGATTATTCATGATTGACAGGAGTTTGCTTAGTGCCCGTTGCTCTGCCACAGATGTTAAACTGTCCAACTTTACTCCTACAATAGAGCCTGCCTTCCTCACCAGTTTGTCCAGGCGTGAGGCGTCTTTCATCTTTATGCTGCCACCCCAGCACACCACCGCGTAGAAGAGGGCACTCGCCACAACCGTCTGGTAGAACATCTGCAGCATCTTACTGCAGATGTTGAACGATGCCAACCTTCTCAGAAAGTATAGTCTGCTCTGACCTTTCTTACATAGAGCATCAGTATTGGCAGTCCAGTCCAATTTGTCATCCAGCTGCACTCCCAGGTATTTATAGGTCTGCACCCTCTGCACACAGTCACCTCTGATGATCACAGGGTCCATGAGGGGCCTGGGCCTCCTAAAATCCACCACCAGTTCCTTGGTTTTGCTGGTGTTAAGATGTAAGTGGTTTGAGTCGCACCATTTAACAAAGTCTTTGATTAGCTTTCTGTACTCCTCCTCCTGCCCACTCCTGATGCAGCCCACAATAGCAGTGTCATCAGCGAACTTTTGCACGTGACAGGACTCTGAGTCGTATTGGAAGTCTGATGTATATAGATTGAACAGGACCGGAGAAAGTACAGTCCCCTGCGGTGCCCCTGTATTGCTGAACACAATGTCAGACCTGCAGTTCCCAAGACGCACATATTGAGGTCTGTCTGTAAGATAGTCCACAATCCATGCCACCAGGTGTGAGTCTACTCCCATCTCAGTCAGCTTGTCTCTAAGGAGCAGAGGTTGGATGGTGTTGAAGGCGCTAGAGAAGTCCAAAAACATAATTCTTACAGCACCACTGCCTCTGTCCAGGTGGGAGAGGGATCGGTGTAGCATATAGATGATGGCATCCTCCGCTCCCACCTTCTCCTGGTATGCGAACTGCAGAGGGTCGAGGGCGTGGTGGACCTGTGGCCTCAGGTGGTGAAGCAGCAGCCGCTCCATGGTCTTCATCAGATGTGACGTCAGAGCAACAGGCCGGAAGTCATTCAGCTCACTAGGTCGTGATACCTTTGGGACAGGGGTGATACAAGATGTTTTCCAAAGCCTTGGGACTCTCCCCTGTTCCAGGCTCAGGTTGAAGATGCGCTGTAGAGGACTCCCCAGTTCCAACGCACAGGCCTTCAGCAGTCGTGGCGATACACCATCTGGACCCGCTGCTTTGCTGGCACGAAGTCTTTTCAACTCTCTGCTCACATGGGCTGCTGTAATTGTGGGTGGGGATGTATTACCTATGCTGGTACCAGCAGAAGGATGGTTGGAGGATGCAGTACTTCGAGGTGATAGTGGGTTAGGGTGATCAAACCTATTAAAGAAGTTGTTCATTTGGTTTGCTCTCTCCACGTCTGTCTCGATGGCGGCACCCCGCTTCGAGCTGCATCCAGTGATAATCTTCATCCCATCCCACACTTCCTTCATGCTGTTGTTCTGCAACTTCTGCTCCAGCTTTCTCCTGTACTGCTCTTTCGCCGCCCTGAGTTGGACTCGGAGTTCCTTCTGCACGCGCTTGAGCTCATGCTGATCACCACCTTTAAAAGCCCTTTTCTTCTGGTTCAAAAGGCCCTTGATGTCACTTGTAACCCATGGCTTGTTGTTAGCATAGCAGCGTACTGTTCTTACTGGAACTACAATGTCCATACAGAAGTTGATGTAATCAGTTGTGCATTCAACAGCCTCTTCAATGTTCTCACTATGTGACCCCAGGAATATATCCCAGTCTGTAGTTCCAAAGCAGTCTCTCAGAGCCTGCTCTGCCTCAGGGGACCACTTCCTGAATGAGCGTGTGGTTGTAGGTAGCGCCCTCACTCTTGGTTTGTATTGAGGCTGTAGCAGAACCAGGTTATGATCTGCTTTCCCAAGCGCAGGCAGCGGGGTGGCGCTGTATGCGTCTTTAACGTTTGCATACAGTAGGTCGATAGTCCTGTTTCCCCGGGTGTTACAATCCACATACTGGGAGAAGGCAGGTAATGTTTTGTCCAGCGTTACATGGTTAAAGTCTCCAGCGATTAGCACAAGTGCCTCAGGGTGCTGCGTTTGTAACTTAGCAACTGCGGAATGGATGATGTCACTCGCTATCTCCGCATTCGCTTGAGGGGGGATGTAAACAATGATAACAATCACGTGTCCAAACTCTCTGGGCAAATAATACGGACGCAGACTTACGGCCAACAGTTCGATGTCCCTGCAGCAATTGGAGATTTTAATGTTTACATGTCCTGAGTTGCACCACTTTGTATTGACATAGAGAGCGAGTCCTCCACCTTTCTTCTTCCCGCAGGTACTTGCGTCTCTGTCCGCTCTAACTGTGCTAAACCCGGGTTTAAAGGAGGCAATCTTCTGAAACTGAGACTTGTGCTCTGGGTTTGGGGTACAAGATGACCCCACTGTCCATAGCTGATTATACTTGTAATTTAGTAATGCCCTTCTATGAAGTATAGTTCTAGTCACTAGCAGTTCAACTATGACGGGAGTTGTGTACTATGAAGTCCTCAATGATGCAACATAATGTAATGGACACCCTCTCCTCACTCACCCCTAAGTCACAAAGACCGCTGTTACAAAGTGGAAGTGACACACTGCAAGCCATGGCCATTTTACTGATTAAATTTCCACAGTTGCCCAAAAACAAGTACAGGAAGAACAATTGAGAGTTGAATCATAAAATGTCGAAGTAACCTACAAATAAAGAAGGCTGAATGGTATTGATCTATAGGTACTTATAGGCACCTGGTCTGCTGCTTCTTAATAATTGATAAGCATTATCAATTCATGAGAATTAGAAAACAAAAACTTTCCTAGTCTTTTTTATCAAGTTCAACATCAGCCATTCAATGACTGATCACATCACTCACCGACGTCAACATCTGATAGAGGTGATCCACAGCATCATAACTTGATACACATCTGTCAAAAGATTTTCTTTTTCAAACTACACCAATTAACATTTTACCTGTAGTAATATACTGGGAAACACCTAGGATGTTTAGTCCTCCCAAGACCAAGGTTCCAGTCCTAGTAGTTTACGTGTACCAGGCGGTTGCCACACTGAACTTGCTTGACACTTGGAAGATGCCAGAGCTTTCATTTTTCTTCTTCCCATCATGAAAACAGCTTCTACAATTTGCTTCACACCCAGCAGATGTCACTGCTCTTCTTTTTCTCTTTTCCATGTCACCTTCTTGATCAGTTTTCCTACACAGTTTGCCATACAGAATTTCGCAAACCCCAAAAACTTTGCCAAGCTTACTGCTAGCCACATTTTTAGTGTCACCAGCATGTATCAGGTCATAAGCTTTTGATTAAGATCGCGGTTTTAGCCCCAGTGGTTTATGTGTAATTAAGTGACAGATAAATCACAACCATTAGCACAATATATACAGTACACACACACATATATATACAATACAATACAATAAAGTTTATTTATTATTATTCATCCATATATACACAGTATATATATATATATATATATATATATATATATATATATATTATATATATATACACACTAGCCATGCTACCTGTCAAAAAATAATTAAAAAATATTTGCTATCTCTTGCCCTACGTACACTTGCCTTGATTTCATGTTTATGAACGTCCCCCTATCGAGTGTGTTCCCGTAAAGCCTGTTTCTTTGACACAGTTGATATTTTCAGGTTTCTTGTACCCTGTCCTCTTTTATACTTGCTATCTTTGAGGGTGACTCTCTGCATGCCTTCTGTGCTGTTTGTCCTCCTCATTTGTCTTGCACAGACACACACACTTTAGTGATTTATTATGAAGTGTGTACGTGTATACTGTATTTACTAGTATGTTATATATGTCCACCTAAACTTGCATGTCTTTGGACTGTGGGAAGAAACCCACACATATATGGGGAGAGCATTCATACTCCACACAGGGAGCACCCAGGACTTGAAGACTGGTCTCACTGTTGTGAGGCAGGAGTGCCACCACTGTGCCAATGCTCTCTTTCATATAATTCTTCCATTATTTTTTCGATGGTCCCACTTCACATTGCTTGCACTTGACATGCTTGTACTCGACTCTGTATTTTCCTCTGCATGCATTTTGCCTTACTAGGCAGCTGCGTCCTTTACTTTGCCCTAAATGACTAATCAGTGGTCTGTACGGTCTGTACAGTGTGCCCCAGTGCAGGGTCTCGAACTACTGACTTTAGCTCATCTTCCCCCTTTTAAAAGCCTTCACACAGGATTCACTTTAGGATTTAGTGCTTTCAAACATTTGGAAAATATACAGAGATATTCTACTAAATGAAACAGTGACTGGAGAATAAATGCTCTATGCCTAAAAGCATAAAAACAATTTTAAATAATTATAAGAAATCATTTTATTGAATTAGTTACTTTAGCTTTGCCGCTACAAACCAAGTGATAGAAAACTATGCAAAAAGATTTCATCCATCCATCCATCCATAGTATATATCCATCCAACGCCATTATTGGGGTCACATGCGGCTATTGGGTGCAAGGCAAGAACCGGCCCTGGGATGCCAGTCCATCTCTGGGCACATTCACTCCCATGTCCCATAATGTCAACTTCTAGAATAAACCCACTCCCAAAAGCATCACCTACTAGAAAACACTCTCAAATAGGAGAAGCAAATGTTATGCAGTGATGCAAAGAATTGTGGAACATGTTAAAGTGTATACTTCTTTTCTCTTGTCTTATCTCAGTGCATTTCTGCACATTTTTTCAGGCTATCAGAGCTGTGTGGATGTACTGAGAAGCTGCAGACAAACTGTACACTGTTGTTGTGTTTTCCAGTACAACATTTTAGTCTTTATTATTGTAAATATACCATTAGTAATGCATGAATTTAACAGTGTAAAAACAATATGTGAAAAGGGAATTTGGAAAAAATTCCATTAAGACGTGCATGCATTGGGATAATGGCCCTAAGTGAATGTGCCAAGTCCAGGCTCCTGCTTGGCGCCTGATGCTGCCAGAATAACTCCAGCCTATGCGACCCTTATTTAGGTTTGAGAATGTTATTTAGTCAGCTATCAAACTCCTATTAAAAATTAAAGTAAGACAGCATACCAATAATCTATACTATTTAGAAATGTTGTGAAGACAAAGCAATATTTACTAATCTAGGAAGTGGCAGAATTTTGTTAATATAGAGTGGTAATTTGGACAGAACAGAGATGTAGCGGGTAGCGCTGTCTCTTCACAGATCCAGCATCCTGGCTTTGACTTCTGCACGTTCTCCCCATGTCTACATGGGATTTCTCTGGGTTCTCTGGTTTCCTCTCACATTCCCAAGATGTAGAAGTTATGCTATCAATACCTAAGGACCTATGTGTGCCTAAGGCCGCTGTCTGCCTTGTGCCCAAGTGTAACCAAGATAAGCCCAACCTCATAATAATCCCAAGGGGGGGCCTTGAATTGGATTATTCTTCACCTTTCCTCATCTGTTTGCATTTACTTCGGTTTGCAATCCTACCCTAACGTTGCTTCTCTAGTGGCACAGCATAAGAGGTCCAACGGGCGTGTTCAACGGACATCATTATTAGCAACTGTCGTCTTCATTTTCCAATTCCCTAATATGTGTTACGCCTGCATTCACCCACTGATAGCATGGCAGCAGCTACAAGATTCTCTTTGCTCTCCTAGGCTGAGTGTGTTTTAATAAGATACGATGTGGCTTTTAAGTGAATAAACTGTGTGACCAAGACTGTGACTATATTATAGAGCTTATAAGGAAAAAGTACTGCTATTTGTGATTGTGTGCATTTAAATAAGAGTTTAGCAAAAAAAGGTTTGGATAAAAGAGGACAGGCAGACAATGACATCATTCTAAGGGCATGTGGAGAAGCTGCACACAAATACTTGATGGGCTTATGACAGTTTAGAAGTAAACATTTTAGAAGACATTGTGGGTCAAGTGTGAGACCACTTTAGAAAATAGTTCCACTAGATCTGTTCTTCTTTTGAACCATCAGCTAAACAAACTGAGTGGAAAAACAATGTGTTTGAACAGACTGTTGTATTTAGGGATGAAAACAGACATGCACATGTTAGGAATTCTGAGAAAATATGTAAATATAAAACCAAAAGTTATTTGTTATTATCTATTAGAACATTTATATTTAAGCTTAGATAAACTAACCTGTGTGTGTATGCTTGTAAGATGTTGAACAGGGGATTTTGGGGACTTTGTTGTTTAACTTGTACCTCAGAAGTAGTTTAAAATAACTTCAGATTAACAGAAGCGCAAGACTAAGAGTAAAGTCTCAGTCATTCAGTTTTGACTGTTCTATACTCTGGTCCATAAGTATTTGTACAGTGACAATTGTCATAGTTTTGTCTCTGTATATCACCAAAATCGATTTGATTGAAGTGTGGACTTTCACTTTTAATTGAAGGCGTTTAATAAAAATATTGTATGAACCATTTAGAAAAGACAGCCATTTTTGTACATGGTCCCCCTATTTCCAGGGGGAATCATAAATATAATGAACATTTTCAATATTTAGTTGAAAATCCTTGGCAATCTATGACTTTCTTAAGTTTGGAACCCAGGGCAATCTCCAAGTGCTAGGCCTTTACTGCGGCCGTCTTCAGTTGCTGCTTGTTTGTTGGACTTTCTGCCATCAGTTTCGTCTTCAGCAAGTGAAATGTAGGTCCAGTTGGGTTGAGGTCAGTTGACTGACTTGGCGTTTGAAGAATATTCCACTTCTTTGCGTTGAAAAGCACTTGGTTTGCTTTCTCTGTATGTTTTGGCTCATTTTCCATCTGCACTGTGAAGTGTTGTCCTATCAGTTTTTCAGCATGTGGCTGAATCTGAGCAGATAGTATAGCCCTGTACACTTCTGAATGCATCCTGGCACTTCTGCCTGCAGTCATATCATCAGTAAACACTAGTGACCGACTTCCTTTCATAGCCATGCATGTTCATGCCATGAAACTGCCTCCACCATGTTTCACAAATGATGTGGTATTCACTGGAACGTTTCTTTTCTTCTCCATACTTTTTTACATTCTGGTATGTATTGATCTTCATTTCCTTTGTCAAAAGGAAATTGTTCCAAAACTGGAAAGGCTTTTAAAAATGTTTCCTTGGCAAAGTCTAATCAGTCCTTCCTTTGCTTGAGGCTTGCCAGTGGCTGGCACCTTGTTGTAATCCCTCTGTGTTTACTTTCATGTTTTCTTTTGATTGTAGGCTTTGGTAATAAGTCGGCCTCCCAGAGAGTGTTCTTGGTTTGGCTAAATATTGTGAAGGGGTTCTTCTTCACCAAGGACAGAATTCTACAATCATCCAGGACAGTTGCCTTCCATGATTGTCTAGACCTTCTGGTGTTGCTGAGTTCACCAGTGTATTCCTTCCTTTTAAGAATGTACCAAATGGTTGATCTGACCACACATCCATGTTTCTGCTATCTCCCTAAAGGGTTTGTTTTCTTTTTTTTAGCCTAAAGATGGTCTGTTTTTACTTGCATGGACAGCTCTTTGGACCTCATATTGAAAGTTCACTGTGACAGCTTCCAAATGCAAATTGCACACTTGGAATCAATTCCAGACCTTTTACTTGCTTAATAGTTAATGAAATAATGAGGGAACTGCTCCCACCAGGCTATGGAATAGCTTTTCAGTCAAATTTCCAAATACTTTTGAGTCCTTGGAAATGGGGGGGTAGGTCGCTATGCAGAAAAATATCTGTCATCCCTAAACGGCTCATATGATATTTTTGCTGAGCCCCTTAAATTAAAGCTCAAAGTCTACACTTCAATCACATAATGACTGCTTTATTTCAAATCCATTGTGGTGGCATACAGAGACAAAATTATGAAAATTGTGTCATTGTGCAAACACTTATGGACTTGACTGTAACTTACTAAAAATAACCCTCAACCATCAGTATAACAGAAAGAACTATTATTGCCATGATAGGGAAGCTATATATATATTTGAGAGAGATAGACGAAATGGAGGGATGACACACAGCTTTTAATATGAGAATGCTGTATTGGTATGAGTATTGGTATGCTGTCCGAGAAGCACCACCTGCAAACTTTTAAAAAAACATCTTAGTTGGATTAAGGAGAATGGACTCCTTTAATTACATGGACACCTCTCTCCTGGTTAGACTGCAGTGAAGCTTGCTTGTACAAACATTGATTTGAATCAATCAGGTTGTATGTTTTCCTATACTTTTGATTCTAGTATTTGATGCCTGGTTTCTCTCCAAATAAGAATAAGTAACAGTTAAATTAAAATTTGAATATTACCGCACTCAAACGTGCCTTATTTATTGGTATCATCTGCCTCAGTGTGCTTGTTCAAGTGATTTATTTATTTATGTTTACCTCTTTCAAAGGTACCAACCGGGAAAACCAAAGGATAAAGGAGCCCTAACAGGAGAAACTCCTAGCCTTGTTGGAGTATGCCTTGCATGGTTTTTCAGGTATGAACCATGCTCGATCTGTTAGAACTGTGCAGCCATATTAGAGGTAACGATGAGGTTGCCGGCCTCTGACCCCTGCTAAGGTACTGAAGCAGTGGTAGCTGGCCTCGGCCATATATTCTAGGTGGTGATCTGGGATGTCCCAGCGGGGTTACGACTCTTAAAGTGGCTCGTGTTAAAGAATTCTGAAGTGTACTTCTTCCAGAGAATGGGACCAGGGGCCGCAATTGTCCCTTGGATTCTGTTGAGGTACTCTAACTTGTATTTGATCTGGAACCTGGCAGGGGGAGTGAGAGGTCCTCAGCCACTGTCATGATGAGTGAATGTGACATACTGTAGGCAAGTACTGAGAGGTGTACACGTAAATCAAGGCTAATAATTTAGCCATCCCCAACAATAACTTGTCCACCAATATAAAAAGAAACTTAGAAGTTACGTTACCTTTCATTAACACTTTTACACAGCAAAATAATGAAAGTTTGAACTTAACATTCAATTTCAATTATAGATTCTGATCCCAGTTATTGTATTGCACATTCTGAACAATCACATTCTCTAAAATTATATTGTTTTACAATTCTGTTTAACTTACCTGTTGCTGAATATGTTACAGGATGGTAAGTGTTAAAGTAATGCACAATATTTATTAAGATTATTTTTGAGGCTGTGGCTACCAGAGGCATCTGGAGGCTATGATTTATACCAATGGAGAAGACTGGCAGTGCACCCAAAATTTTACACACAATCTATCCACTACTTCATTTTTTTTTCAATCTTTTAAATTCAGCAAAGCAATAGTGAGTGAGCATTAAAGGAAATACATCATGTTTAAATATGAAATGAATACTTTGAGATTCAGTAAATGTACATTTTGAGCAGGGGTGTCCAGTTAAACTCAACTCCATTCTCCAAACATCAGGCTCAAGAGTCAGACTGAAACAAGTGGCTAAAATACTTGGGTTTAAATTAAAATAACTTTCCTAAAGTTATTTATTCAGAATTGTTTGCAGTATTAATCCAACTGCAAAAAGAAAAAAAAAGTCATCCTGTGCAACATGGTCAGTTGTTTTAACATTTAGTGTTGCTTTATGACTTGAGTGTATCCTGGAGGTGATGCAAATACCTGATTAGATGGGTTTATCGGATGTATGTCTGGCAAATATGAACATTCCATGCCAAAGAAAGAGATAATCAGGGGAACACACCATTACTGATTTGTAAAAAGAAATGAACACACATATCATGGAGACCAACACAGTCCTAAAGGAGCTAAAACAGACAAGTGAGATGGAGAGGAGAAAATGAGAAAAGCAGAGGAACTCACAGTTTCTGCGTCAAAGTCAGGAACATTTAGGTAACTCCATTTTCGTTCGGAGCCAGAATGAGCAGTCTTACATCAAGAGCAAAGATTTAAGGAGGCAGAAGCAGAAAGAAGAAATCAGAAAGACAGAGGGACAACATGGAGAAAGAAAGCATTTGGTACTAGAGAGCATTAGGGTGGAGATCACAGTGTATACTATCACAAGGCACTTTACAGAGCAAATTGGATTTACAACATATTATTGAAAAAGTCACAAAAACAACAAATAAAGTCAAAAAAACAGTAGAACAAGTCAAAGAAGGATGAAATATTGACCAGCACCAAGGGAGAACTTAGATGAGGCGTGATGTTAAGGATACAGAATTCTGCACAGTGGAAAAGAAGGATATCATTAGAGTTGTAGATCTTGTGAGTCTTTGGTTTGGAGGGTCATTATGGTCATGTGTACAAAGTACAGTGAAACTCCTGCTTGCAGGTGCGAATCAACATGCAACACATTGTCATGACCCACCAGGATTAATGGACTTTAACTGAGCCCCTTGCAGTCACCCATGACTGCTACATTGATGACGAATCAAGTATCTCCTACACTGCATTTTTCACTGTGCATGGCTTAGTTTTTTGGGGAAAATCAGAATAATATCAGGAGACGGAGACATTCAAGTTGGTATGTCTGATTTTCTTTAACATAAAATAATTTTTCAGAAAGCATTTGATAAGGTGCCATGTGAGAAAATGGGCATCAAATTAAAAGAAGTGGGAGTTCAGTATGTAGTGTGCTCAGGGGTGCAGAATTGAGCATATATACACGCTTAACACAGGAAGCAGATGGTTAAGGTAAGAGGAACCTTTTCAGAATTGGCTGATGTTAGAAGTGGTGTTCCACAGGGGTCAGTGTTAGGGCTGCTACTGCTTTTAATACATATAAATGACTTGGACAGGAATATAACTAATAAGCTGGTTAAGTCTGCAGATGATACCAACCTAGGTGGACTGGCAAAAAATCTCGAATCCACTGAATCATTACAGAGGGATCTGGACAGCATACAGGCCTTTGTTGCAGATGAAACTTAATGTCATTAAATGTAAAGCATTACATGCTGGAAGTAAAATTGTTAGGTTTGAATACATAGTGGGAGGTCTGAAAATTGATAGTTCAACTTATGAGAAGGATTTAGGAGTTGTAGTGGACTCTATGCTATCAACTTCTGGTGGTTAGAAGCCATTAAGAAGGCAAGCAGAATGTTAGGTCATATAGCGCGATGTGTGGAGTACAAGTCCAGGGAGGTTAAGCTCAAGCTTTATACACAGCAGTGGTGAGGCCTCATCTGGAGTACTGTGTGCTTTTTTTGGTCTCCAGGTTAGAAAAAGGACATAGCAGTGCTAGAAGAGGTCCAGAGAAGAGTGACTAGGCAGATTCCAGGGCTACAGAGGATGAGTTATCAGGAAAGATTAAAAGACCTGAGCCTTTTCAGTTTAAGCAAAAGAAGACTAAGAGGTGACATGATGGAAGTGTTGAAAATTACGACAGGAATAAGTACAGTGGATCGAGACTATCATTTTAAAATGACTTCAACAAGGACACAATTGGAAACTTGTTAATGGTACGTTTTACACATATATTAGGAAGTTTTTCTTCACAAGGAAACCAGAGACACGTGAAGTGAGTAAGTTACCAAGTAGTGAAGAATTTGTACAGTAGAATTTTAAGGACACTGAAAATTCAACTTGATGTTATTTTGGAGGAATTAAGTGGACAGGACTGGTGAGCTTTGTTGGGCTAAAGGTCTGTTCTCTTCAAAAATTTTCTAATGTTCTAGTTAAGTATAATAATATATATAAAAAATAATTATTGGCCTTCAAGTGTGTGTAAGAATGGGCTATGAACCCTTGCCATTTGGAGTAATCACCTAATTTACATTTTTCTCATGCAGATGTTTTCCTATAATCTACCCAAATATTTCTGGATACATTTCATTATTTCATTTTAAGCAGTCTGGCTTAGCTAAATGTATCAGGCTTTCTTGCTTTATTAAATGCAATTGTGAATAAGAATTCTCTTGTCCTTGTGACACTGAGCAATAAAGAAACTAAACTAAGCATTCAGTGGAAGGCAGAGGATTGTCCCAGAGGTATGGAAAAGCTCCTCTGCATTTTGATTTCAGTGCTATTCTAACATATTCAAAGTGTAAAGAAAAATCTGAACATGAAACAGCATATAATACAGAAATAAGAGATGAGGTGCAGGATGGGGCCCAAGGGCATGTCACTGACTCCATTTGACATCTGAAGGCTTCGGAGGAAATGGCACACACTGAGGAAGATAAACACGGTAAAGCAGATTTGCAGCGATATGAGTTTAGCAAACTCCGATATCTAAGCAACTCAAAATCAACACTTCAGAATCTCATCTTCAACCAGACAGATATTGCTCATTATAAGAATCAAGTTTCTTTGCTGACAACAGGAAATTCTGTATATTGTCTCTGTGAATGGGCTTTGCGAGGCTGCATGAAAAAGCAAAATATGTTGAGCAAAAATGTCCTTTTATTTTCTTGCTGTTACTCTGAGAATTCTTTAAGTGCTGTAATTAATAATTTTGTGAACACGTACTTAGGACAGCATTGGAGCGAATAAAAAAAAAAAAAAACAAATCAGCCAGCATTAAGTTTGGACTTGAGCTTTAGGGAATTTTGCCGGAGTGAAAGAAGCATTGCACATAATGAAAAAACTGAAGCAATTCTTTAGTCGTCTAGAAAACAAATACTCCCCAAAGGGGTCCGACTGCAGCTCTGTGGCATTCTTTTGATGGAAGACTCAGCTCAGGCTGAGCGTGGATTCTGCTGAGGGTATAACAAATGAGGAAAGGACACTCATCCAACTTCAAAGAGCAGCATGAGGGAAAAGACGTATACAAAATGTACAAAACACAAGACCCATTTTGGGAATACAAACTGTTGATTTGTTGTAGTTGGGGGGGGGCTGCAGAATGGTGCAGTGGCATAGTGGTTAGCACTCCATCTCATGAGAATGGACTCAAATACTGGCTTGCTTCGCTGTCAGTGTAGAGTTTTCATATTCTCCCAGTATTTGTGTACATTTTTCTTTCTTTTGATATTTCAAAGCTCTGTGTGTTAGGTTTATTGGTGCCTCTAAACTGGGTACCAGATACCTGTGTGTATCAGTGTGAGTGTGTGTAAATGGGCTAACTCCCTAACTAATGTCCTCCTGCAGCCCAAAGCTAGTTTACACAGAATCAGGAAATGCATGGAGATGAATTTTATAGCCCTATAAAATCATGAACCTTTTACAGATTACTCTATCAGATGCAGCAAAGTCCATGCCAGATGGGTTATTGAAGTGTCAGACCTTCTCAAACTGCCTGCCTGGAGGTCACAAAGCTCATACAGCAACTGATGTGATCATTTTCTGTTGCACTTCCTTGGGAGTTTCTTTATTTTTCAAAAGACGGCCTGCGTATTTAAATATTTGTTTTGAGAGGCATTTAAAGACGGCATATGGAGCTGATACACCTTTGTGTTCTTATTCTTATTATTTCCTTTTAACTCATTCATTTGGGGCTCGATTCCAAAGTGCTTGTGCGTATGTTCTTCTCCCCCCCCCCCCCCACGTGTGTCCACGTAGGTTTTTTCTTTGTTTACCAGTCAAGACATGAAGAGCATTAAATGAACGGAAGCCTCTAAAGTGACCACTCTAACTGAGAGTTGTGTGCTAAGCAGTGAGTCATGACAAACTCCAGCCCCCAGTAAAGTGGTTTGATGAATATGAATGTTTTATTTGATATTGTTATTGTTGCTTGGAGAACAAATGTGCTGCTCAGGTTTTCAGTTTGAAGAGAAGTGACAAGACGGGGTGTATAGCTGGTGGTTTAAAAAAAGGTAAACTTGAAAAACTAAAGGCATCCACAGTTAGCCACAATAACAAACGTCATTCCAAGCATCATCTTCTCTGCAACTGTAGCAGTGCCACATATGGGGTTGTCCTGTTTAGCATTGTGTCTGATATTACTTCACAGATGCCTGGGATGTCAATGTGGGGTCTGTGTCTTTAAATGAGGTTTGCATGGATGTGGAAGGGCTTTTAGAAATTGTAATTTCTATCTATTTGTATGCACTGCAAATATAAAAAAACAGAAGTGGAGGATACAGTTGGTCTTTTTGAAGTTCCAATCATTTTATTAACTTCTGCAGCGAAGAGAGCATTTATGAAACTGCAAGAAAGTGCTGAAAGGGTTTACCCTGCTATCAGTTACCAGGGACCGCAGTGAGCATTTGTGCCATACCTACCCGCGATGCTCTTCAGGGAAGAGACGCACCTCACTAAACTTCATCTGAAGGCGGGTGATAGGACTGTGTGGGTATATCCTTTATTCAGAAAGCAGTTTACACAAGGGGGCAATCCATTACGTCTTTTAAACCAGATAAACTGCTTATTTCACTAACTGATTTATTTTTACAGTAAGGAATTTCCAGACTGTATATATCGTGTGGAGGTGCACATCTTATATGTTTACTGTTGTTTGTCATTGTCTCTGTAAATAGCTACATATATTTTGGTGTTTCGATTTTATTTAAACATTTCCTGGTGTGACTGGTTGGTAGGGGTTAGGTGTGGGTCTAATTCCATCCCTCCCTCATTTCTTAAATCTGTCTCTCTCAAAAGTCAGGGTTGACTACAGCACTTATCCAGATCAGGGCAAGTGTAACTTGGTGCTTATCTTAGCAGCACATGGCAGAAGGCAGGTGAACCAGTCCTAGCAGTGCATCAGTCCATGACAAGGCATGTTGAAAAGGACACACAATCTCTCGATTACATGGAACCATTTATACAGGTCAATAAGCCTAACCTGCATATTACTAGGGGGACTAAAACCTGAATACCTGGAGGAATCCCTCACTACACGCACTGAACAGTCCCACAGCCCAGACGCAAATGAGGTAGCAGCACCAATGACTGTGCCACCATGACGCACAAAATTACTACAAAGCAGATTGGGAGACTGAGCATCTGAGGAAAACACATACAGAGGCATATGTGACATGTTAAAAGTGGGGTCTCAGTTTGGGCTAAGAACTCAGAAAAAAGCATTTTTAAGACTTGACGCTGTTTTAACAATGCAAAACTAACAGCCTTATCTCCCTCTGCTGTGTGGAACAATAGAATAACAGGCCCTTAGTTCATAAAGTTTGTTTAATTGGAGCGTTAAAAAGCTTATTAGTGTTCCATTCTCAATAATCAGTATATTTCTTATATAGTAACACAGGCTTGAATCTGTTAGTCATTGCTTAGCAGATAGGATGTGACTGCCAAGGAGACATATTGGAGTCATTCTGATTTCTGCGGAACTGTTTAAGTTAAGGGTTAGCTGAAGTGTTGTTTCATTAATGCGCACTCCGGGAACTGCCTTACTTTTCCAGAGTTGTTTTGGTCAGCATTATCTGTTGGAAGGAAACCAAAAAAAAACTAATTTCATGTTAAACTTCATGCTGGTCTGGAAAAGTTTTTGCTGAGAGTAATCATATTAATACTTCTTTTGGAGTCTACAGCATTTTAATTTAATAAAAGGAAAAGACTAATATTCTGCTAATAAAAGTTGAGTGAAAAAGCAGATGAGTCAGGCCAGAGAGAGCAGACGGCCTCATTCTGTGGACGGTTCCCATCCTATGTGCAGCCTAGCATCTTTCTTTCTTGCTTTGTATTTTTCCGTTTGTTAGAATCTAGGTGAGCTGCACTTCTCTTTGAACTACTTATTAAACCAAACAATTATCTTTTCATTAAGTTTATTTAGTTTAAAAGGAAAAAAAAAAGGTTTAGCTTCTTTTGGTTTTCTCCATATAAAAAGTACTGCTTACAAGGGATGGACATACAAAAGACACATTTTCATATATCAGTACTTTCCTCTGTTTTATTAAGCCTCTTATTCAGTTTGAGGTTTTACTGAGCTGCAGCACATCCCGACAGCAATGGCAACGGAGAGCAATCTCCTCAAAGAATTCCAGCTCACCATTCATTGCATACAAACAGAATCACACACACAATCACCCAGCAGTAACATCTGCTGGCCTGACTGTACCTCTTTGGAGTGTGGGAGGTAACTGGGGTGGTCCATTTAACTCACACTTCAAATCCCTCATTTGTTGGGGTAGAGCCTCTGTTAACTGAATGAAAGAGTGACGGGCGCTGAGCAGGCTCCTGTCAATCATGGACAATCCACTGCAACCACTGAACAGGATCATCTCCAGACAGAGGAGCAGCTTCAGCGACAGACTGCTGTCACTGTCCTGCTTCACTGACAGACTGAGGAGATCATTCCTCCCCCACACTATGCGACTCTTCAATTTCACCCAGGTTGGGAGTAAACGTTAATATTATACAGAGTTATTGTCTGTCTGTTATACCTTCATTGTTATTACTCTTTAATTTAATATTGCTCTTTATCAGTATGCTGCTGCTGGAGTATGTGAATTTCCCCTTGGGATTAATAACGAATCTATCTATCTATCTAACTGTTAAAGCTCTCCTGGTACTCCAGTTTTGTGAAGGTGTGTGTGCGTTAAGCTGACTGATGTTACCAAAGTCGCCACGTGTGAGTAGGACATGATGGACTGGTGCCCCGTTTTGTGCTGTGTTTCTGATGTTGCCCAGATAGGCTGATGTCTCCTATTACCCTGAACTCGATTAGGTAGGTTTGAAAATATTATGTTAGTTAGTGGAGAAAACTCTTCATCCTTAAGTTGATTAAGAGTAACAATAAAGAGCGTGACAAAAATGATCAATGTGTAACAATGAATTGAACTTACAACAAGCAGGCCTTGATTGAAAATTTACTTGAAACACCCTGTACTTCTGAAATGTTAATAAAGCAAATGCTGCACTGATTTTTTTTTAGCGGAATGTGTACAGTATGACTGCATATTTCAATAAATAATGGGGACACGATTGATTAAATCTCTTTCATATTACTGGTGGAACAGCTGCAAAATCTCAACTGAAATTCTGAAATAGACAAATTATAGACATTTAAAAACAGAACATTCTGAAGAAAGTGGAGTAAATAAGAGATTCTGATAATATTTTGAAGCCAGAAATTCACCCCCCTGCCCTCTTTTTTATTTTTATAACTTGAATTATTTGTATAAGGGCACATGAATTAGATCACATTTCATTCATGGGTCACTATCACTTAAGAGGAGAGGAGACGGGCACGAAGTAAAAACCCTTACCATTGACAGCCCACTTGACAGACTGCTTCTGTGAGTAAATGAGCGGCGTCCAGACATTTCCTCGATGTCATCCTCTCTTTCTACTTCTTCCAAGTCCTCCTGAAAACATGAAAACTCATTTGAAACAAAAAACAGCAAAGAGTAATCACCATCATGCTCAATTAATGTTTCCACATGGCCAGTATCTTACATCCTCATATTACGAACACTAAAGATGGCAACCGACCGCTACTGCCATTTCTGCTCACTAAATACCCCTGCTGCTTTTCTCTATATATTTTGGCAATGCCCACCCAACTGTTCCTACTGGTCCTTCATCTCTGCGTTGGTTTGCTCAGTTTTTTTCTATAGCTATTCCTTTCTAATCTTGTACCCTTCTCTGCCTGCACTTCTTGGCTCTCCATTTTCCCTCTACATAGAAAGTGTCCCCCTCACCCAAGGTACCATTGCAGTGAAGTTGGCTCTGCCCTCTTGATAAAAACCCATGGAGTCTTTCTTTCTCTCTTTTAACTTCATTTTATTAAATAAAGTGGTTCTTCTCTTTTCTGCTGTGTGGATCAACTTGTCAACAAGGTTCACAATCAGTAATTTCCATAATCAAGCTGGTTGGGGCTGGGTGGCGAGAACATTTTGGTTTTTCTTAATCCATCCTTTCCTGACCTAGAGTTGCCTCTGTCACCCTCTCTAATAGATGTTCTGGTTCTTCTCTAATTTTCCCCTTTCCATTTCTTTTTATATCACTTTTTATCAGTGGCCTGGGGTGAGAGGAGGGCATTAGCTTGCCAGTGTTGTTTTACCTGTTACCTTTAAAACAGTTGAAACTGTTCACACTTGTGAATTTTGTATTCACAAAATATGTGAACAGAAAAATAGAAATACAATCAGTGGAGATGGCTCAAAGTAAGTGATTAGACTTGTTTCAGTTTTGTACCTACACACTAAAAAGTAATGATTCTTCAATGGCACTTTATGCTTCTTTACTGGGTTGTGTGGTTCCTTGTAGCTTTGCTGCTTGACAAAGCACCATTAAATTCTGGGAAAGGTTCTTTGCATATGAAGTTGGTTCTTTGTGCGTTGAAAAACTTCCTAATATGTAGAAAAAAAATGAAATCCTTAATGTATGGCAGGCTACCGAGTAGGACACTAACAGTTTAAGAAAACCTGGACTTAGCCTGTGGTACCGTATGCAGCAAGAGTCCTTTTACAATTATAAGCCACTGGTATTTCACAAATCTGTTGCCATCAATTCATTTTTTTTCATCTGTAAGAAGCCTGTTACGGATCTAAATAAACAATGGTTCTTTCTGGAACCTTCATGTGGATTGGTCTTTTGGGAACCAAAATTTGTTCGCCTGTGGCATCGCTCTGGAGATCCTCTCCATACATAGGGTGATGATACCTGAAATCAGAAGCCTGGCTATCATTAGCTATTTTTTTCTAGTAAAATAAAATCCATCCATCCATCCATTATCCAACACGCTATATCCTAACTACAGGGTCACGGGGGTCTGCTGGAGCCAATCCCAGCCAACACAGGGCGCAAGGCAGGAAACAAACCCCGGGCAGGGCGCCAGCCCACCGCAGGTAAAATAAAATGATTTTCAGTATTTTTAAACAAGGTAAAATAAAATGATCTTAGTAGTTTTTATAATGTATTAGTGACTCAGGCAAGAAGGACAATAAATTAAAGAACTGATCCAAATAGAAACTTTAAGACTGGCTGTTAAAATTCAGTAAGCAATAAAAATCATGGACAAATTACACTCTGAGAGTTCTTTTTTCATTTTGTTGCACTTAGTGTTTTATATTGGGCATTCAAGAAAACAAAACATTTTTTAATTCTTTTACAGCTTCACTTCCGTTCTGTACACTCCTCATTGCTGCCATTTCAGCACACTCATGACACCGCCTTGGGCCTTTAAATCATTAAAAAGCGTAAGGTTTATACAAGAGGTCTCACACCACAATGCAGTGGCATGAAAATCTTTGAACTGAAAGGAAATGCGTATTTTTTATGGCCCATTTCCTGCCTGGATTATTTTATGGAAATCCACATCAGCTGCAGGTGTTATGTTTCAGACCGAGGCAGTAAAATAATAAACCTTTCTGTTTTCAACACAGAGGGGATTTTTTGTCCTTCTATTTTCTTTTCCAGATTATGTGTGATGCCTTGAATAACTTGGCTCTGTGCATTGTACATATCCGCCAAATATAACAAAGCTGATGGACTGAGAAATTTTCTGCCTGTTTTTGTGAAAGATGTATAAATAATTTAATCGAGTTGTTCTTTGTTCATGGTCTGATAGTGACTGAGTACAAACAAAATGTATAATCTGAATCCCACAAAGACTGGATAAAAAACAGAGTTACATTCAAACTTACCAAAGGCTCATTCAGATCTCCAGGGACTGATCTACTCCTAACACTCAGTGTGTCGTCATTTTCTCCATAGGGTCCAGTGAGGTCTATTTCAGACTTACTGCGGTCTGTAATAAAACATGTAGAAGTGGAGAAAACAGCATCAAAACACATTCCACAGTGGAGTAATTGAAATGGCTACACGTGGATGGAAGAACTTCATCCTGGACCAAACAACTATCAGATGTAGACAAGGAAATTCTTACTTTGTAAAGACAACATATAAGAATAACCTAGTTATCAATCTCTACTTTATTTAAAATATCATTGAAATTGATATATCTCTCTATTATAAAAGGAAATCCTGAGATGAGACAAGACTATTTCCATGAGATTTTTTCAAGTCCCGTCCTCCTCTCAACCATATTCAACCATGCACACTGTCCTCTCACCTCTCATTCAAGTGAATGCTTTTGTCAGACACAGTTCCTGCTCTCTCAGCTCTTAAAAAATTTTTACATTTTCCTCACTTTAAGATCACAAATGAAGAAGACTTATTATGTCCAAATCTTATTGAAGAATTTAATCCCAAAGGGTTATTAACCGAAGAAATGAGTGCACGGGCAATCCTAGCACCAAGAAATGATGAAGTCAAACGAATTAACATAAAAATTGTTGATTGGTTACATGGCAAATTGGTTAAATGTATATCAATAGACTATGCTGAAACAACTGGTGGTTATTGTGCTAAAGATGAAAACATTAACTTATAATATCCCGTAGAATATCTACAACCATTAACACCATCTGGTCTTCCACCACCTGAATTACTGTTGAAAGAAGGATGTGTCCAAGAAAGGTAATGTAGTGCATCTTCCACGGATAACATTAAACACCAAAGGAAATCTTGATATGCCATTCGTATTTAAAATATAACAGTTTCCCGTTAGAATAGATTTTGCAAAGACAATTAACAAATCACATTGACAAACATTCGAAAAAGTCGGTTTATTTATTAGAGAGAAAGAAATGAAATTCACTCACGGGCAGTTATATGTTGCATTGTCAAGATGTAAGTCCAATCACAGTATCAAAATTCAATGCGATATTAACTAAAATTTAATTAAAAAAATTGTTTTTACTGAAGTTTTACCGTAAAAGTGTAAGTTTAAAAAGTATTTGTGTGTTAATTTCAAATCCAAACAGAGCGAAATCAAAGAACGCAACAAATATTTCTAACACATCATAAAACATAATTTACTTTCAAATTATTACATTTAGCGCTGCTGTGTCGCAGTTAGGAGACCTGGGGTCGCTTCTCGGGTCCTCCCTGCGTGGAATTTGCATGTTCTCCCTGTGTCTGCGTGGGTTTCCTCCCACAGTCCAAAGACATGCAGGTTAGGTGGACTGGCGATTCTAAATTGGCCCTAGTGTGTGCGTGGTGTATGGGTGTGTTTGTGTGTGTCCTGCGGTGGGTTGGCACCCTGCCTGGGATTGGTTCCTGCCTTGTGCCCTGTGTTGGCTGGGATTGGCTCCGGCGGACCCCCGTGACCCTGTGTTCGGATTCAACGGGTTGGAAAATGGATTATTACATTTAACTATTTTTAATATGGTTAATTAATTGTACTATTGCGGTGGGCTGGCACTTTGTCCCCGTTTGTTCCTGCCTTGTGCCGTGTGCTGGCTGGGATTGGCTCCAGCAGACCCCTGTGACCCTGTGTTAGGATATAGTGGGTTGGAGAATGACTGATTGACATGCTGTAATGTAAAATAGTTAGGTCTATTATGCATATGTAACAATTCCCATGAATTTCCATTACACTGGCTTTTGTTCACTCAAGGTGCTCTTTATCAAATATTATGTTTTGATTGAAAATACTTTTACGTGGCATTGATGAATTCCAAAAGTTGTCGGAAAAACTGAGGAATTTTGCCCTCAATAATAAAACCAGAAAAAAAATTCTTAAGGTGGGCATAACTGGTGCTCAGATATACAAGGTATGTGTGATATGAGAAAAAGGCAAACAAAATTACAGTTCAAACAGCAATGGTGTTCAGATACAGAAATGGTAAAATTGCTAAATATTTCTTCAGTGGATAAAACATGAATTCATTACCAGATGAAAGTGAGGTTCTGGAAACAGCAATTGAAGGTGGCCCAGCTGGATACCTGTACGGTTTATTGGGCATGTTCCCAAAATCACTTTCATTTGCAGGAAAGTTGATCCCACTCTCTGCTCCATCAGCCTGAAAGAAAGAAAGAAAGCCATTGATATTTTTGTCATCAGCACCTTCACTGTTATCACCTAAATGAAACTAAGAGAAAGAGACACCACTCTCCACAGCAAGGATTTGTTGTGCTTTGAAGTTTTTAAAGCTGCACAGCTCCAATACCACCACAACAGCATTCCTCTTCTCAAGATACTTTACAGACTACAAGACTATTAAACAAAACATGAAAAGAAATACACACATACATACAGCAAGTACATGAAATGCACCACTGGACATTGCAAGAAGACCTGAAAGGTTTTACCCAGAAAGAGTCAAGAGGAGCGATACAAACTCAGCACAGTTATGTCATACAATTTCAAAACAGAATACATAGCGATAATGATAGACAAACGAACAGTCAGTTAATAAAGGAGCTGTATTGATCAGTGCACCTACAAAATAAAACTACAAATGAAAATGATTTTTTTGAAATTATTGTAATGTTAAAAAGCATTATAAACTTCCTCATAAAACTGATCATTAATTTACAGGTATAACCAAAGTAGCATGTTAATTCTTTCTAATCAACGTGCTCCCCGACTTACTCATGGGACACTAAATAGTTCTTAAATTAACACTTCTTACCACTACGGTAGAGATAGACGGCAGACAAAGCACAACAAATTCAGGTCACAATAATTTTCTAATACTTTAGTATAACAGCTTTATATCTGAGATTATATATTTTATTACTCGCTAATTGATGTTCACTCATGTCAGACCAGTTTAGAGGTTTTAATTAAACTTACGTGGGATACAAAAAGAAAAACACATGCAAATCTGCAAAGTTAATGAAGAAAGTGACCGTGTAGCAGATTCTGGTCTCTAGGACAGTAAGGCAGCAGACACCTATAAATGATTAACTCTCCCTTGAGCTTTGCTTTTGCATCTGTCTGCTATTCTGCATTGTATTACACCAATTTTATTAAAAGCTTACCCTTCTGCTAGTACCAGAAGCAGAGCTGCGTATGCTTGGTGTTGCTGATCTTCCTGGAGATGGTGTTGGTCTCAGGTTATTGGGGACTCCTTGCACCCCAGAAGGGTCTACTGCAAAAATGCTACCCCTGAAAAAAAGAGAGAGGCAAACTTGTGGATGACGTTTAGACACAGACAAGCTCCTGACTTGATTTTTTTTGTTTTGAATATTCTGAAGTCCTTCAAGTTTAATATATTTAATTGCATTCACACAGACATCATAAAATAGATCACCCCTATAGTGATGAACTACAGCATTTAAGTCAAAATTGGGACTGTTATGTATTGAAATAAATGTAATAATGATTGGTAGTATTCCCAGGCAGAAGGGAGCGCCACAGTGGGGTTAAGAGATACCTTGGACAAGTGGTTACAAAAAGTGTTCTTAGTAAAAAGACTACTGTGCAGTTAACATAACTTCTGGCCTTAATGCCTAGCATTGAATATCTGCTGTCATCAGCCACAAATTACCTAACCTAACAGGGACAGTTACTGTGTGTGACAACTTTTCTAATCTTATTAGTCCATTTCACTGATGAGGTCAAGTATAAAAATTAGCAATTCAAATGTTCCATACTACACACACACAGTTTAGTTTCACAAAACTTTCCCAATGGCTACTCAGTTACATTTATTCTTTTACAGATGGCAGACTGGGAGTTGCACCATAGTAACAGAAAATGCAAAATTATGTCCTATGCCAGTGTAAATGAATACTTTACTCACATACAGTACAGGCCAAAAGTTTGGACACACCTCCTCATTCAATGTGTTTTCTTTATTTTCATGACCATTTACAGCACTCCATCACTCTCCTTCTTGGTCAAATAGCCCTTACACAGCCTGGAGGTGTGTTTGGGGTCATTGTCCTGTTGAAAAATAAATGATCGTCCAACTAACCTGACTTCTGCACAGCACAACTGCTGGTCCCAACCCCATTGATAAAGCAAGAAATTCCACTA
>JANRMT010055458.1:0-26290 GCA_026402145.1 Polypterus bichir lapradei
ATTGTATTCCATCGTTCTTTGCTTTAAAGGCTCATCTCCTCAGTTGCCCCCATGATGCTGACCTTGTCTTGGTTCCTCTTCGGTGGCCTTTCTCTGGGCACGGCTCAGGACCGCACACAGTACTCCAGCTGAGGTCCCACTGGTGTGTTAAATAACTTGAGGACAATGACGGGTGCCATATAAGCTTATTATCCTGTTCACCTGTCTGATCGTTTCTGTCCACTGCCGGTGTAAAAAGTGCCCAGTCCGCGTTGACTTCGCATGAGGGGTATTTTCCAGTTTCAGACTTCCCACATCCAGTTCGCATATAATGTCATCGCCCCAAACCCCCCCAAGCGTGTATGTTATTCTTCAGCACTCTCCACTTTTGAGTTGAAAATTTAAAATAACATGTCATTCACATTGTGGCCAGGAGATGGCAGCATGTTTCCTTACAGCAGGGGCTCCCAAACTTTTGGACGTCAAGTACCACCTGAGGTTAAGTGAGTTGCATTGCATACCACCCGCACCGAGCTGTAAGGGGGGAGTTCGGGTCTAAACTGCCCCAAAATCTGAATAAAAGTTAAAGAATTGGAAGAAATTATGCATAACATTAATAAAAACCATTTGTGCATGTACATAAATTGATAAATTGTGAATTTCCCCTTGGGATTAATAAAGTATCTATCTATCTATCTAAATTCCGCCCCAAAACTAAATCCTGCCTTTGGCCTGTATGTGGCGCAGTTACCGAAGACGAAATCTGGTGACTACGATGCGTTACAGCGGCAAACGTGAGCGGTTTCTGTGAGGCAGAGTTACCGAAGACTAAACAGTGCCGGCGTTGTGCTTTCATCTAGTGACCAAAAGCTCAAACAGTGAAGAAGTAGAAGTTGACTTCCGCAAAACGGAATTATGGTAGCGTTAAATGAACTAAATACTGATTTGAATAATCGGTTTTATTTATTCAGATGACTACATTTCACACCACACTAAATTTGGGAATCCACGTATCATTGTATTTAAACAGTTTCATTGGTTTTTGCTCACAACAGGCTTGTCCTAAAGGGTTTTGCACAGATAAATTAAAGTTTAGGGACCGCGATGCGTACCACCAGTGATATGCGTATGACAGTTTGGGAACCGCTCGCTGCCTTACAGCACTTGTCCCAAGGGTTCCTTTGACTTTTTTCATTTCTCAGTCGGGTGCTGCCACCCAGTTTGTTTCCTAGTGGTGCCATCCAAAGCCTCCAGGCTTCTCCTGTTGTCCCCTGACAGTCCACAAGTTATGAGTCTTGACCCAAAAACCAAACGGCA
The DNA here is from genome assembly GCA_026402145.1 of Polypterus bichir lapradei. Taxonomy (NCBI): domain Eukaryota; kingdom Metazoa; phylum Chordata; class Cladistia; order Polypteriformes; family Polypteridae; genus Polypterus; species Polypterus bichir. Next base: position 1,297 of record JANRMT010055458.1, read on the forward strand.
GCAGACTGACTTCCAGTATTATTTATTAAGCTCAATTTAGGAGACAGAAAGCCAGAAGCAGAGTCAGCCAGCCAGCCCATTGTTTACGATTACGACTTGTTAAACAAGCAGGTGGTCCTCAGCCCCGCCAGTTTAGGGCTTAGAGCCGCAGTATCCATGAGTGTCTGCACGCAGGGCCGGATTTAGACTTGATAAGGCCCTAAGCTATTTGAGACATGGGGGCCCTTTATAAGTCCAGATATTCTATGTAAGTGCCAAATATGATTTTCCGATACCTAGAGGTTTAAACTGAAATACAATTAAGAAGTATATAGATAGTAAAATAATAAATGCTTAACTTAAAATAATTTTTATTCATAATAAACTTAAAAATGCAAACTCTGGTAAAAAGAAACAAAAGTTCTTTTAAAAGGCACAATGTACAAAGGTTTATTATCTAATATCTTGGAACATGGTATAAGGATTAAGGAATTATATTAAACTAAAATATTTTCTTTCTTGCCTTTGCCAGAGCAAAGTCACTGATGACATCATCAAATGGTAATAATTACTGGTAATATTGGTTAACCGGTTATCGGTAATGCAAACCCTTGGCACAATAGCGCTCTGTTCTTCGAAAAGACACGCAAAAAAATTGGGTGAAGAATATTGGACGTCCCGGACGTGCAGCATTGGGACAAATAATGCTGTAGTATATTTAAGTATATATGACAATTGCTCACTCGGACAATTTGTTTTGGGGGCCCCCAAGAAGGCGGGGGCCCTAAGCTATAGCTTGTGTAGCTTATACGTAAATCCTGCACTGTCTGCACGTCTCAAGACGTCACAGCACACGAGAAGACGTCGAAGACTCTAAGAGGATGAACGGTAAACCAAACGAGGCCGACGTGTGCAGATGTATGGCATTTGGGAATGGATAGCCAGCCGGCCGGCCCGCCCGTGTATTCCGAGTTTTGAGGCTCATCTAATGGCCAGCTCGCCATTCTTCTTTTCCTCTTGATTTTGCATTACCAGTATGTGTTTTAATGTCAAACCCGAGTTCAGGACGGCAATGTGAATTTGTGCTCTTGATTTGCTTGATCAGCGTCTACTTTACTTCTCACAAGCTGAGACTGAAGGCCGTTTCTTCATTTATGAAGAGCTAGAAGGTCAGCAGCGTTTCCACATTCCTAATGCTAAGCGTTTGGTGGTCCTTAGAACTTTAGCTGCAGCAGGTAGCGGATACGGCACTGGCTCTCCTTGTAGATGACGTACTCGCTCTGAGAGAAATAGCTGCTGCTGTACTCCTTCTGTGACCGCGGCTTCCCCTGGGGAACCATCACCTTCTTGCCATCCAGTATGATGCTCGTGTCCTTGGAGGCATCTGAAAAGAAGGGCAGTTAGCAGTGACATTAAAGTCTCACAGTGAACACGGGCAACTAATGAAGTGACTATTTAATGGCACCAAGGCCCACTTGCACACAACTAAAGGTCACCACCAGAGGGTCTGTAGGAACCCAGCAGTGACTCCCAGGGCTACTGTCTCCATCTCCCTGGCATTGCCATCTGCTGGCCACCTGAATCCCCACCAAGGCACTTACTTTAAACCCAGGCAGGCTGCTTACTTGGTTCTGTTCGACCTCGTGCCACAACGCAGTCGTAGCCATCCGGTGCCCGTACTAAAGAGCTGTCATCAGTAGTGATGGTGTACTCCTTACCCAGAGCTACTTCATTAAGAAACATGATGCCAATTCTGTTGGAGGTGCGCCACACTGAGGGAACAAAAACGAAAACGTCAGATTGAACTTGCTGAGGCCTCAGGGTGGAAGGTGGACCAAAAGTCCATGCCGTGTCACCAGGTCTGCTTGTAGCCTACATGCCATGGTGTTCCAGAGGAGTCTCAGGTCCCACAGAAGTGATCAAACCTATCGACATTCCTGTATTTGCACACGGCTCTTGGGATTTTCTTTGACATTACTTAACCCTGAACGGAAGGAGCAACCTGAGAAAAGAAACCCTCTGAAAGAGCAGAGCCTAAAAAGATCATCAAGAAGTGGGCACTGCCACCACCAGACAGTCTCATGTTCTCTCACTATCACCAGTCTTAGGTTTATTAAAATGTATATTAAAAACAATATGGATATGTGGGCCTGTGCCATGATGGAGGCGGTGACCACAGAGGTCCGCTACCATCATCTGCTTTGTTTAGCATCCAAAAACATAAAGCAAAATGGAACTGACACCAGAGGTGGCTGTGTGTGTGTGCTGGCATGAAGGACCATCTTTAGGACACCAAAAGTCACATGTGAAATTGGTCACAAACCTGGACATCAACAGGAGACGAGTTCCATGATCATACAACTGAAGGTGTACTGGGAGTGGGTTGCCAGTCTCAACTGGACCAAAACAGAAACATTCACACATGCTGGTCAAGAAATGTGTGGGGGCTATTTGAGGGGATGCAACCGAAGGAGACTGGACATGTTAGGTGGACGTGTGAAGACTAAGGAAGGGTCATGTGGTGGTTGGGCCATGAGGAGATGGAGGTGCCAAATCAGTAAACTTGATGACACAGTTAACTGAGAAGTTGGCGATGCCTGTTGAGGGCTGGGCACCGGATGCATGCTGGACGGTCTTTTCCTGCCTTGCTGTGGGGTGGACATTTGTTTAGCTGCCACATTTCTAAGGTTTTCTTCCATCCCTGCTCATCATGAAGGAGGCCTTTAAAAGTCCCCGTCTGTGGAAAGTGAAGCCTTTGGAGCCACACCTGACCGTTAGGACCAGCAGCTGCATGATGGAGCGCCTCTTCTGTCTGACCGAACACCACGTCGTTGACTGTCCTTACCTTCGTCATTTTAAAGTCCCAAAGTCACAGGAGGCCTTAACACAAGGGTGGGCAATCCAGGGCTATGGTGATGGACGTGTGAGAGAGCTGGCAAAGGTCTGCTGACAGGTGTGTCAAACAGCCTCATTTGGGGGCTCAGGAGTACATGAAATGTCAATGGGGGCTCCAGTCAGAAGAATCTGAAGCACGTGAATGAGGACCCACAGAAGAAGGTGAGGCTAAGGGGCCTGGACCACTGATACGGAGACCGGTCGGCAAGACAGGTGGTCTGCTTGGCATTGACGTCGGGCAGCAGCAGACAGCCGCCTGTAATGTCACATCCCATTGAAGTGGTCGTCCTCCACCAGAGTACCCTGAAAAGGACCCTAATGTTTGAGAGCCGTGACAGTCCGGTTTGGGCCTCCCCTTTTCAAATCGCCCTGACGTGGAGAGGCTGGCCGTGAACGCGGGGTCAGAAGCCAGCACTACGCGACTTTGCTGAAGGGAATCCATCAAAGGGGGCCTGTGGACATCTGTATGATGGTGGTGGGCTGCTTCTGTCGCGTCCTGTTTAAACGACACAAGTGGCCAGATTGCTGCACAACTGCAGTTGAGTACGACAGGCCAGAGGGAGTCTTTGTGATGTCAGAGACAGACCACTTCATCAAGCGTGCTTGAGTAGTGTGGGCAGACCTGTGACATGGCATGGCATCTGCAAGTAGCCAATCGGAGTGGGAGAGGAAACGAGGGGGAGACGCTTCCAAATGGGGCCAGTAAACTGAGGAGAAGTTGGCAGGCCCACCTTTCTGTCTCCCCATTTTGCCTCAAAGTCGCTTGACTCTGTAAACTTCTTCTTGGTAACATCGCCTTAACACAAACTGCCATGTCTCGCCTGTGTTTTCAAAAAGACAATGGAGTTTCACAATTCGATTGGCACGGCAATGGGCAACTTGGCCCCCCCTTTGACTCCTTTGCTGTGCCCACCCACAGAGCTCTGAGGGCCCGTTCAGCTTACCAAAGCTTTCTGACTTGGAGTACTCTGACGCGAAGTAGATGCCCTTCCCGACTCGTCCTCCAGAATGAGGCATGATTCTTAGGCCACTTTTCAGGATTGCTGCAATGGAGGCCATTTTGGTGCCGTGCCACAGTAAGCGCCGGTTTTCTATGCCATCGTGGGTTTTAAAGCGCTCGCCCTGTGGAAGAGAGAAAAGGTGTCACAAAATGAGAGGCAGCAGGCACAAAGGGTGGGCTACATCGGGAAGCCTGGCCACCGTCATCACCCAGTAGAAGGAGAAGTGGAAAGAAATACAACAGAAAGGCACTCGGTTGGCACAGCCACACTGCAGTAGTGAAGAAGCTGCTGTGATGTCTGACAATCCCTGCCAAAATGTTGCTCTCCCTGAACATCCTAACATGCAAGGCAACTCGTAGATCCTTATCACTGTGCTGAATGTGGGGGGACGTGTGCAGGGTGTGTGCTGAGAATCGACACATTTTAGAAATCAAAAGCACTGATCGGCGGGGAATAGGTGAGGTGGCAAGGGCATACCAATTTCCTCATGTATAAAAGGAAAACCAGGTTGTTCACGGAGAATGACATTTTTTGCAGGCTTTTAGGGAAAGTAGTTTAATCAGGCCTTGTAGGACTTGTTTAACAGGAAGCTCATGTAGGGTACATGACAACATGGAACATACAGAAGATCTAAAACAGCAGAGGGGTCTTAAAAGAATGTGTCATGGGCCGACACAGGCGGAGGGGGACACGTCTGAGTGACCCACCCTGATGAAATTCCTTCTGTGCCTGCCTCAGAACTGTGAAGCCGTGTTTCTTAACCTTCTAGGTATCACAACAAACTTTTTCCCATGTTGGTTTTTTTGTGACCCACTGGGGTATTCCTTGGTTATTCAAGTGTGATTGTCAGATCAAGGAGGAGGAGGAGGAAGAGGCCCTTCTTGCTTTTTCGAGCACAAATATTGGATCTACAACTCACTGGAACCCACTGCCATTTTGAGCACAAAACTAACTTGTGGCCCACTGGTCGTCTTAAACTTTAGGTAAAGGGCTTGTTTCTGACGGGTCAACACCAAGAGCCAATTCTGTGCCGAGTGAAATACCTCCCTCTGTTTAGTGTGCAAATCAATGCCGTTAACACATCACAGAGGTTTGTTTCTCTGGCACAAATAAAAAATACATACCGGGGCCTCATGTATAACGCCGTGCGTAGAATTCTCACTATAACATGACGTAAGCACAAAAGCCAAAATGTGCTTATGCACAGAAAAATCAGGATGCAGGAATCTGTGCGTACTCCAACGTCCACGTTCTTCCGCTACATAAATCCCGATCAGCGTGAAAAGTAACGCATGTGCACGCGCCTTCTGTCCCGCCCCGTCTCGTCCCAGAATTACACCTCTTTGAATATGCAAATCAATATAAATAGACCTTAAGCTCAGCGTTCTGTGAAAAGGCAATGGCAAAAGCAAGAGGGAAAATATAAGAATTTCAGCGAATACCAAGTGCCGGCAAAGAAAAACGTACTATTTGTTCGTTTAAACAGCGGAATAAACAGCAAAAGGAAGTTGATTGAGTGACATAGCATGTTGGAGAAACAAGCTCAAGTTCACAAAGTCGCACAGTGCCCGACATAAAAAAAGAAGTTCGCATATCAAGTCGCCATGAAAAGGCGAGATGTAGCCCACCGTCTGAGTGTCATATGGAAGCTTATTAGGGTACTGTGGGGAAAAAAAAGGCACAGAGTAGGAAAAAAAGCACGAAATGTCAACTTCAATCTCGAAATATCCACTTTAATCACGTAGTTTATTTTGTCATTAAAGTAGAACATAAACTTCATCTTAAAATCGTTTAATTTACTAGTTTCTCAAATCCCATCGTAACTAAAGTAGCACGTTAAATGCTTTTTTTGTATTTGGTCTTCTATATGCTCTGTGTGTGTGAATCACTACGTGCTTCTGTTCCTTCTCTTTCTCCGACAGGACACAGAATCCATTACATTTGTGATATTACAGCTCTCTGAATAATTAAAATACTGAGATGTATACGTGATATCATTTTCATGATGATTGGAATGAAAGCATGTTATTAAACATGGGAACACGATGGCGCAGTGATTGTTCATGTCTCACACAAGATGCTGCTGTGCCACGTGTGACCTTCGATGAAGTAATTTATTGTAGCAGTCCTGTCTCTTTCAAACGTACTAACCTTCAATTTCTGTCCTTACTTTTCTTTCCCCAAATACCCAATCGCCACACAATCAGCTCTGTAAGAGACGTTAAGCCATCTGTAAGCTTACAACAACGATTCTTCAAAACGTTTAAGGAACATTGAAATATCTTCATAGTATGTGTTTAATTATTCTGTCCTTCTATCCTTCCAGTGTCGCGCCAGCCTCAGCAAATATACAGCACGAGGCAGGAAGAATACGTGAACATGCTAGTGCTGCTGCACCGTGTCCTCACATGTTTAATTATTAACAATACAGATTATTTAAATGAAGTTAAAGTTTTACCTGTACGATATAATCGACATATTTTGCTGCATTTCATCTTAAAAATGATATCGTCATCATATGTAAATACGTGCTTTATAAAGTGGCGCAGGTTGTGTAATATTCTAACTGTAGTGCATGTTTACAGTGAGGTGATTGTACTGATAAGTCCTAACACGTCTACGAGGAGCACTTGATTGAGTGCGTTTAGAGTTCTTGGGATGAAACTCTTTCTGAACCGCGAGGTCCGTACAGGAAAGGCTTTGAAACATTTTGCCGTGGCTGAGGCAGAGTGGGATTGATGCTGTATCCCGATAATTCTCTTTCCGATCAGCTGCTGCTGTGATTCCCCACTCGGATACAGTGATATAAATACTCCAAGTGGTGCAGTGAGAGGAATATGGAAAAAGATGATCCGCTGTGGCAACCCTTAAAGGGAGCAGCTGAAAGAAGAAGAAGGTGCAGTGAGAGTAACAACGCTAAAGCAGTTCTGGCATTTGGAATACTATGGCTATTCCCTGGACCATTATATTGTTACAGGTTAATTACAATCAGATGCATTACACTAATAAACAATATGCGGTTAGTTTTCAGTGTATTTATAAAGCCACGTCAAGAAAAGAGAGTAACCACACAGGAACAGTAGCACTGCTTTGACGCTGGGTGCCACCAGTCTGCAAAACGAGCGGAGAACTTGCGTACAACAAGGTATGAGGTACCGTGGAAAAGTGCGTGGCCTTACACCAAGTGTAGGTTTTATACATCGCGATTTGAACGTGGAAACGTTCTTACGCAACATTTCTGTGCGTATGCACCATTCATACATGAGGCCCCAGGACACCAGGTACCCTCTTACTACCATTGGGACGACACAAATAAGTTTCGGTGGTCGATGCCTTACTGTCAGTTTGCCGTTCTAGCATATGTTGAATCGCAGACCGTTGCAGAGTCTGAGGGATGTGTTTATTATACCACTGAAAATCTTCAGGACCCCCAAACTATGAAAAGGCCACTTGGGAGCATTGGACACGGAACCCATTCACCAAATTACTCATCAGGGTTCATTCAGACTTTCTTTACTAAGTTTATTGAATTGTTAAATGACGGGACAGGGCTGTGTGTAATCCATTGAAGTTACTTCAAATAATGACTTTCTCGTTCCCATTGACTACATTTGTTAGGATGTCACACCGCAGTCAGAGTGTTTTCTACCCGTCTCAGCGGTGGTTGCCATGACTCGCTCATCTCCCCAAATCTTTTTAATCCTGAAGACACCGTAGTTTTACTTTCCCTCAACACTGTTGAATTACAGGGGGGAATGTCCTCTATAAAGTTCTGCCCCTTTTGTTGTCCAAATGGGACCCGCACAACTTTGTAGCACCAGGAAGAAAGACAAAGTCTTTGAGTACATGAATTTTCTCCCCAATGCCGTAGGTTTTGTGTGGCTGTGGAAGTCGATTTGTGATATTTTTATGCCACCCTTCCAGCACCATACATTAGAAAGGCATCTTGTTCTTTGTTTCCAGTACAAAACTGTAATTTGTGTTGACTACACAAGAAGTGCCCACCACAGACTGAATTAGTATGAATATACGTAGCCAGCTTGAATTTCATTACATTATAGTAAAGTAAACGCAATGGGAACATGTTATGACACCTAAGTAGGATTTCATCCATTTAACTGGGAAAATTTGACACAAAGAAATAAATTAAAACCAAAGATTTATTTTTGAGTTGTGATAATGAGAAATTAATACAGGAGATCTATAAATGTGTTTTAAATTAGGACCAGTTAATTTAATGAAATGATTAAAAACATCAACAGGTTCTTTTTTTTTGCAAAATCCTTTCGAAATACTGAATGCACAGTTAATGGAGGATCTCATCGCTATTTAAAAAGACGTACGCAAGAACCGAGACACGAGCTTCAGCGATTCATTGATTGTTCTATCAGGGGACTTGTGCTAAGTGCCCACGCACACCCGTTACAAAGTGATATACATGTCTCTCTGCTTTACACTGGCAGTGACAGACCTCTGGAATTTGGGGCCCCTTTGAAATGACAATTATTGTTTCATTAGCAAGACGTTTGCCTGGTGGTAATCATGTGAGATATGCTTGAGCAGAAACAAAAACATATGGCCGTTGTTATTTTTCTGATTATGGCTCTGCTGTCACTATGGTGGTAATCCTCTTCTTGGGGTCCGTTTTCTTATTTGGATCTTCAGGATTTTAAAATGAGACCCACTCTGGTTGTAAAACAGACAGTGCAGGGTGTCACTCCCACCAGCAGCACAACGCCTAACGTGTGACACGGTGTAAATCAGTTAGTGCTGTGATTCTTACAGGGCGCTACACTTTCTATATCATGTCCATCCCAAAGCGCTTTTCTTGGCTGCTAAGGCCAGTTTGATTCATCCTGCTTCTCTCCAGACAAATGTGCGGCCTACCGGTGAGGACACATTTCACTGGACACGTGACAGTCATGACTTGGTCATTTGAGGTTTCACACTTGTGACATAAATCAGACAATCGCATCTACACACACACACAGTTGTGTCGCCTACCGTACCTGAGCACCAGAGCCACTGTGGGCAGGTGGTGAGATTTGAACCCGTGACCTTGTGGTCTCTATAGGGTCACTCAGTATTCTATTAAGTCGTCCCCTGGCACTGAATGTTTTTCGGATTGCACATCAGATGATGCATGGACTAAAAAGAGGAATTACAGAGAGCCCAAAAGTTACCACTGCCCTGCTTTCCTATGGCATGATTGCCCAGGAAAAATAAGACAAGGTTCCCTACAGACTCTTTCTGTCCTTTGTAGCCCGCGTTGCCTTTTACTCCCACTTTAACCACCAGATAGCCCCCCCCAACCACTGTCACAGGCACGCACCACCTGTGTCTCTAAGCACTCCTATGTCTTCTCTACTCTCTATGTCTGTGAACCCAACTTGTCTATTCTTCACCCGGGACACTGCCATGGCTGTACCCCTCTATGACTTTACATTGGCAAAAGTGCCCATGCCAACATATCAGTTTCTGGGTGCTACCTGCAGTTTGGTCCACACAATGCCACTGCACCACCATGAGGTAAAAATGAACCACCCTCCAAGATGTTGCTCATGTCGTTAAGGAGAGCCTACAGCTCAAGATGCCTGCTCCCAAAACAGTGCCAAGCAGATCATCTGCTTCATGCCCTCAGACATGGAAAACCTCACTGTTTCCACTGACTGGCGAACCAGGTAAGCAAAGCTTATTTTTAAATCCGCCAATGTTTCTTACCAAACAACTTATTAATAAAGGTGTGCCCATGGCATGCTACGTCCCAAGGTCACGTGGTCCGGCGGTGTCATGACATGTCACCCTGCAGCACTTCCTGAGAGGAGAGTGCAGTGTATTTTATATCCAAGCATTGGATTGCTTTCTTTTCTATTGAATTGTAGGATGCAAAGCCATTATCTATGTACACATCTCTAGGTGAGTTAATCCTGTACACTTTCTAAACATTCAAAACTGTGCAAGTATGAGGGGGTGGAAAAGGGTGGCTATTGTGTGGAGGTGCCACAGATGAGATGTTTCTCTATTCTACATTGGCTCCATATGAATGAAGGACAATTGGGTTGTGGTAGGGTCACCCTTTGGAATTCCAAAAAAAAAAATGACTATGATTGAATCTAATTTCTTAAAAGATTATTAATGTATATGGGGGTGCGTAGGAAGGATCTTGACAATGTTAAAGTGAGATGGAGGGTAGGCCAGCTGTGCACGTCTCATTTTAAGTTTTTCCATGCAGACAGTAAAATTTTGTTGATAATTTATATTTATTTGTGAAGTTTACCCCACTGTATTTAAACTGGTCTGCGATGATAAAAGGGAAGGTGTCCAATCTAATGTTGTGTGCTAGAGATTTCACTGCAAATTAATTAAAGTCCAGATATCTTTTGAAGTTCTGCTAGCACATTTAGGTCTGCAGGCCCACACAGTATTTTGTGGGTCTGAGATACACAGAACTATATCATCTGCATTGAGTGATGTTTTCTGTTCAAGTCCTTCTCTGATACTCTGCTTTATCTCAGAAGCATTTTGAAAGTGAACAGCCAGTGGCTCAATGGAGATTGCAGATAGCAGTGGCGACAGGGGGCATCCTAGTTTGAAGGAGTCTGAAGTAACGTTGTTAATACAAGCTGAAGCTTCCGGACTGGTAAACAGTTGTTTGATCCATGCACAGATGTTCAGTCCAAATCCACATTTGTGCAATGTAGTGAATAGGTAGTCCGATTCAAGCATAGCAAATGCTTTTTCTGCATCCAGAGATATCATCTCTGGGGTTTTAGACTTTATGAGTAAACATATTACATTAAACGGGCATCCAAGACTGGAAGTGAAGTGTCTGCCTTTAATAAATCCGGTTTGGTCTTGTGCTATTACTGAAGGCAGCACTTTCTCAGTCCTTGTAGCTAGGACTTTGGAGAGTATCTTAACATCATTGTTCAGAAGTGAGATTGGTCTGTATGATGCCCATTGTAAGAAGTCCTTTTTTTATTTTTAGAAAAGACAGTAATTAGCGCTTAGCGAAATGCTTTGAGGTAGAATTGTATTGTCTCTGCCTCCTATAAATGTTGCTAATAAAAGGGGAGCTAAGTGAACTGAAGTTTTTATAAAATTCAGCAGGGTAGCCATCATGCTCTACAGCTCTCACCCTCTGAAATGAGTTTATAGCGCTTAGTAATTCGGAGAGTGTCAGGGCTTTATCCAATTCCTTTGCACTGAGAATATCCCGCTGTGGTATCTGTAATGCTTTGAAAACAGAACATAAGGACTTGTAGTAGGCTCTAAATGTGTGCCTGATATTTCTATGGTGAATTTTTTTGTCTCCATCTGTGTTGGTAATTACTGGGATTGCATTGCAAACTTCCTGCTTTTGGATTTGTTGAGCTAAGATCTTGTTCATAGTAAGGATGTTGTTGTTCTGTTCCTTTAGTTGTCAAGAGGCTGCGTTCTGATTGTAAAGCAGGTCTTTTCCTGTAAAGTGCCTCATTAGGACACCTGGCATGTTCTGATTAAATTGGAAACCAAGAAGGCTTCAGAGTTATTTTCTGGGAGAGATATGAAATAACTAGCCCTCTTAAAAATGGCTTCAGATTATTCCTGCAGAGACCTCCAAGGATGTATTTGTCTCTAAAAAAAAAAAATCAATTTGCTTCGATGTAATTTCAAGTGCAGTTCTCGTCAGCTAATAACAGGGGATTTCTTGCAGATGTTTCTCTTTAATCAAGTAAAGAAGACCCCAGTGTGAGGACTCGAGTTCTGCTTTTGTATTTGGATTTGTGACCCCCCTGCCCGAGCCCTGAGTTCCTGATTTCCTGCTGCTGGTCCTTCTTTGCTCTCTCGGGCTTTCCCTGCACCCATGCCATTGTCGGAGGGCTGCCCGGTCATTTCTTGGTCGTCTAGATGTGTGCACAGCTGGGCACATTAAGCCAGTCACTTTCAGTTTGCCACTTCCTTTCTACCACCACAGATATCAAAATGAGGATTTTGAAGTAAAGTGCAGACTCCTCGGTCACTGTTGTGCTTGGCCATCTAAACTGACCTGACTGTGTGTGGCCATTGAGTGTATTCAGTGATGGACGCTAACAGAAGGGCCGTGGGTGGCCTAGGCCACTGCTGCTCACCTCTTTGTCCCGGTCCACCTCCCACACACTGAGAAGCTCCAGTGATGGCGATCCGGTGGCACTGAGGTACGTCTTGATTATCTAATGGGAGGTAAAAAAAAGAAGTGGAATTACAATGGAGACCCCCTGTTACCTTTCAGACAACAACAACATAACCCTCAAGTACATCAGGGTCTGCACAATCCCAGGGGGTCCAGCTGGCCACTTGTGAGTGACAGCTGGCATCATTGCCCTACTGGCATTCCCTCAGCTGGAAAGAACCAAGGAAGATGGCAGGACATTATCTCCCCTGACCACCAGATAGCAGCCCCCTGGGTTGCAATGGTGCCTCAAATTTCCCACAGGGAATCATGGGACTTGGAGTTTGCCGACCTGAGCCCTGTTGGGTTAGATGGGTGCCGCCAGGTGGTGCTGCAGGGACTGCGGAGCCCTCCTTCGTTGGTTTTTTACCCACACCCAGAAGTGTTTCCGGACCGTGCTGATGGGCCAACAGAAGTACTCCTGTGTGCAGCATAAAAGAAGCCGACTGCCTTCATTCCAGGAGCCAGAGCTTGGAGAAAGGAGGACAAAGCTTTCCAGGAGGAGCAGAGGAAGCAGTGGGGTGCTGAAGGCACGGAGAAGAAGAGTTGCTGTGTGCTGGCAGTAAGTATTGTGCTTGTGCTACAGAGTCTGTACTGGTGGCAGTGGTGGCAAACACTTAGAGGGGAAGGGCTTCCCACAATAAAAACTCTTATTCGTTTTATACCGGTGTCTGAGCCTGTCTGTGTTGAGTTTGGGGAGCTGGAGCGCCCCCTACACTCGACACACTGTTTACCTCAGTTTAATTCAGTTAAAGCTTTTGGGTCCAAGGACCTGTGATGATGTCCTCCTTAGCTGGTCTTTTACATTCATTGTGCTTATTGGCATTTCATGGCATTGTGACCAGTAGCTTCTTATGGTCACTTAGGAGATTCATTCATTTTGCAGACTTGGGTTCACTGAGGCCAGGGAGCTTAGTTCAGTAGGCACCAATCCTGGGCACCAAAAGACCAAGCAAACTTCAGACAGGGTCAAACCTGAACCTATGAGCGTTGGTGGATCTGGGCCAGGCCTAGTCACTAAAATGGCCCACAGTCTGAGCTCCATTTTGATCTCTTCACTCTGACCTCGAGGTGGTGGGGAGAATATGGATATGAGAACATCTGCATATATAAATACATCGAAAATAGTGCTGGCGGCAGGGGTCTTGTCAGGCCCGTGGGTCTATGGACTGGTTCTCCATCCCTGGGGGATGCTAACATGAAGCCTTTGGCGAGTGGAGACACAATTACACGTGATGATGATGATGATGGAGCCCAGCAATATTCTATAGACCCTACATAAAGAGGTCCAGGTAGAAGTAAGGGAGGTTGCCAGGCCTGATTTTCCTTGGATTTCAATTTTTGGGGAAAAAAAGTGCCGAGTAAAACAACTCCAGACATTTTTTTAAAGCCAAACACAATCATTTGAAAACGTACCCGGTGGTCTCGCCATTTTCTAAGCTTTGTGTATGTTGGACAGAAGAGCCAAACTGTGATTCATAAATCATCAATGTTTCTGATTGACTCCACTGAGAAGCTCACTGGTATGGAATTCATTTGGACTCATCCCAGGTGTCAGTTTGTCTTTAATTCTGGATTCTTAAAGTGGGTATTGTGTTTGATTTTTCTTCATATGAGGGATGCTGATGCCCAGGGGCACTCAGTTTGTTAACCAGCTCTGCTGTTTATTCCAGGTGCCTCTGTCTTTGGCCCTTCCCTTGGTAATCACTTGGGTGTTACAGGTGATGTCCATCAGGGGTCAGTGCAGAGCTGCTGCTCTTTATAATGCATGTTAATGGCAGGTGAAGATTAGAAAGAAGAAGCTCCTACCACAATAGGAGGCCTGGCAGATAATGAAGAAACCAAAAGGATCAGTGAGCAGATTTCTGGATGATAGAAAGGGTGACACTGAGGAAAGATAAATGTAAGTTCAAAGATAACCCTCATGAGGAGGTCCAAGGCATCCTGGTGGTCTGGTCGCCGTCTACATGCAGACAGAGCACAGAAGGGATTAGGAAGACGAGTAGGTTATTTAGTGTCCCCTGTGTGTGCACTACAAGTCAGTTCTTCATCAAGGAAACATGTGGACACAAGGGCACAAACATTTTCAAGGTGTATCTTCACAGAGACATGAAGTAAGTGACCAGGTAGCATAGTGAACAGCAGGATATTTTGGAGATTTGGGGGACAAGACTGGCGAGTTTGGCCAGTTATCATGGTGCTCTATTTCTCATCACAGCTGAATAACTTCTGGACCCTTGGTATCCATCTCAAGGATGAAGCTGAGCACCATGGGAACAGAACACACAGAATCACCCACTCCAGCAGGTGGCAGCACTTCATCGCTTGGGAACTGACTGGAAACATCAATGGGAAAGATGACCGTGTGGGCCACAGAAGAGTCTGAGAGCTCATTTCCCTCCTTCAACCTTAATGATGCAAGAAAAGTGACAATGACATGGACGCCATTCAGCTGTTTTAACGTCTCAGTGTGGTGATCCTTACAACTGGAGGCAATCTGAGGACTCTCCGTCAGCATTTCTCCAATGCCTCCCAAGTGGTCCTACCCTGCAGCAACCACTTTACTCACCTCAACAGTCACAGCTAAGATTCTTCGCCATTGTTTTAAGTCACATGCACCGCTCAGTACGACTCGCACCCACCTGGTAGTTTTCTGACTTTTCATCTAGTCTCGTAAGGCCACACTTGAGTAGCTTGTAGTCCTGGTCAATCGGGTGAGGAATCTCCTCCACTTCCAACTCAGCCTCCTGATTTTCTGCCTGGAGATTCTCAGCCTGTTGAATATCAGCAAGAACCTGGAAATGATTTGGGGAAAAATGATCCACACATCAGTGGGCAGACTCGTCAACGGAGCGTAGAGTCGACTGTGGGATGGGCAGACCCCCCTCGGCCCAGGCCTTTATGCCTTGTGTTGGAATTTCACTTTACTGATGCCCCACTGTCTCTCCTTTGCTCGATCTCCCATTTACTTGCATTATGACCACAAGAGGGTGGCACAGTGAGCTCAAGTCCTGGCCTGGACACTCATCGTGTTCTCTCTGGTTTTATCCCACAGACTATAGACGTGCCGGTGTTGGCCCAATCAGGTCTGCAATGGATTGGCACTCGGTTCAGGAATGACTTCAACGCTCCATCTGATTTAATGCAACTCCCATGACCCCCAGGCTGAGTAAGGGGCATCAGACAGTGGGCAGATTGGTGGGAGAACCTAATGGATTTACAAAAGGCTGGTGGTCATTTGTCCTGCACAGTCTACGGGATGGTGTTTGTACTTACAGCTCGGATAACCCTGAGTGGGCACACTGGCTTTCTGAACAGCAGGGGCATCCAGTCCTGGTCCTGAGGTGGGCTGCAGTGGCTCCAGGCTTTCATCGAAAAACCTGTGCCAGGCCTCAAGGGGGCGCTAGTCACTGTTGGCATTCATTCACAAAGTAACATTATGGTCACAGCCCCAGACAGGGCACTCTCTCACTTGACTAATTTAGAATTGCCAAAGGACCTGAAGAAACCCAAACAGAGACTTGGGGAGAAGGTGTAAAACCACAGCCAGAAACCAAATGGGTGAAAGATTTGAACCCGGCTGAAACATGGAGAGACGGACACTACACCAGAATGTTTTCAGACCTGCTTAACCCAGTCATTGTGGCCACCAGGGAAGGGGCACGTCAGTCCAAGATGACGTCTTTGTGGTGACTACCTGAAGCCAGAGCTCATGGGACTGAGACAAGTAGGAAGAGGGCAGAAATTGGGGTGTCCAACAGAGAAGAGCACCCAGGAGGTCAGGTTGGGATCAATAAAGGCCGAGCATTGGATGCCACCAAACCCCCACAATGCTCGCTTACCATCAGTATTTTCTTCTTGACTTGTATGATATCTCTGGGGCTGATGACAGACAACCGCTTATACCCAATTTTGCGTGAGATGATGGTGTAGAAGTGAAAGGACAGCATCCTGAGTTTTGCCTTGGAGGATTTCTTCTTATGTGCCTTCTCCAGCTCCTCGAGGGCCTCGAGCCCTTTCACAAGTTTTGTCTTACTCAGTCTGCACAGGGCCAACTTCCGAAAGTCTGCATTGGAAAAAGACGTCAATCATTAGGACTAGCACTTTAATCTAAAGTCGGCTCTTTCACTTCCAAACATTCACTGAAGAGAAGAGACGACTGAAAAGCCAAAGTCTCCTGGTGGTTGTCCCACAATTGACTTGCTGTTACAGGGAAGACTTTCAAGGGTACACCAGGAAAGGACCTTGGAGTGATGTGGCAAGTTACTTGTGTGCCAGGAAGAGGAGCAATAACCACGCCCCTGACTCCTCCCCTTCCTGTCCAGCCAGCCAACAGCAAAGCGATGTCACTTGAAACTTCCTGAAGAGAGAGGACGAATCTAGCAGGCATAGCAATGTCTACATGACTGAGTAAGAGGGACTGTCAGTTTGACGCCACAAACCTTTGTGGAACTGCCGAGTTCGATTTTTACAGGAGACAGGTGTGCAAGGCGCCATATAGGAAGACTTACTGACCCCAGGACACCTCAGCATGGCACAGAAAACTGGGTAGGACCAGGACTGGCCAGTCTAAGGCAGCAGAACTGACTACTGCCAAAGCAGAAAAGTCCTCACCAAAAGGGGGCAGTAGTGTGTAGTGTGGCAATACTACAGGTTACGGGCAATGGGATGAGAGGCTTGAGCTAGTGGACCAGCTGGCAGCAGGACGGTCTCACATGTTGTGTCACCTGCATAAATGGCAGCCTATTGGACCATACTGACAATCAGCGGATTGTCCCAGAAGCGGCTTCCGCCTGGAAGTCTTGAGCAGGCCAGAGAAGAGAGGAAAATGTGTGGAACATATGATTGGGTAGTGTTCACTGGCATTTGCATGTGCCACCACACCTAGTAGACTAGGGTGCAACTCCTGATTAACTCAGCTCTGTGTGCCACTCAGGGGTTTGATTTGTTTCTTTATCTCCCCCCTGCTATTAGGTTCTTACTTTGGTGGTCCTTCTGGGTTCAAAGGCCAGCTCAGGAGTGCCGCCTACTGACCACAGGACAATTGGTGAGGTCATATGATTCTCAAGACTGTTTAAGGCACTTGAGGGAAAAGCTGAAATAGCACCTACCTGGCACAGCCTGTTCACAACATTCACGTGGCACGCCAGTCCATCAGCACCCGTGACTTGTTGAAATACTGACATGAGGGTCCCAGTCTGCTCTGCCTCTTCCATTTGGGCTCTAATCTCCTTAAACTGGTATGGAGGACCCAAACGCCTCACTCCACCATGTGATTGAAATGGTAGACCTCAACAGGATGGGTCCCGTCCCACTGTCAGTAAGCAGACTGGAGGTTCTTACCGAGGTTCATCGTCTTCTTGGCGATGTTGAACATGTCTTTGCTAACGATGAGGTGGATGAGCTCCTGGGTCGGCTTGTCCAAGGTGCAGGGCAGAACCCTCTTGACTCTTCCATCCATGGTGTCCTTCTGCAAGTAGAGAGAGCTTGTCAGTGGTCTTGAATGTTCGCTATGACACCCAGCAGGTAAACCTGCAATGTCTCGTCACTTCTGGGTACAACTCGGGCTAACAGAAACCTTCAAAAACAAAGACTGTGAGAAACTGTTACATACTGTGTTCATGGTTGGCTTTAGGCCATTGAGTGTCACACCACAAGTGATGCCAAACCACCATGGTTTAGGATCAGAGGATGGGCTGCCACCACTCCTCACGGACATTTGTGTTTGCCAGGAATTATGCATGGATTGGTCACGTTCTTGAGACTGCCCTTCTGTTAAGCTCAGGTCACATCAAGCAGTCACCGTCCTGGACAAGCAGCCACGATGGGAATGGCAAAGGGTCCTCTAGCTGGTGCCACTACCTCCAGTCTCCACTTAGCACACAAAGCAGGAGCAGACCTGAGGTATGGAGCGGTGGGTTTGAAGGCCCGGCTGGCCGCCCACCTGCCTCCCGTCATCTCGATCACTTGGCTCTCTGACACCACAGTCAACTGTCAGGTGGGTGTTTTGGGAACGTCAGCCTTTAGCCAGTGGAGGTGAGACAATGATGGACATTCATGCCGACTTGTGCACTGAATGTCACATTCTGAATCTTCTTTCCTGCAAGCCCTTTGTGGTTTCACGCCATTCCCAAAAGAGAAGTCGCTAAAGCCCGTGAGGAGATCTGCCCGCCCTCTGGACACTTGGACATTCCAGATGCTCCTTTTATTCTCAGGGCAGTTTTTGAGTTTACAGGACCAACAAAAGCTCAGTTCCTCATTCAGTCAACCACCCCCATCAGGCCCATTTGACTGTTGTGACTGTCCGGCTTTTCAGGTTGGTTGGTCAGCCACTGCTCTCCACATGGAACATGAAGGCCCATGTCATTTATTTATTCATTTGTATTAAGCCCAGCTCATTCAGGTGACATGTTTGGCATCCAAACTGGGACCAGCGTGGTCTATAAACCTTCACTGTAGCTTTTTCACTTTACATAATGCCAATTGACCACCTCTAGCTGGTGGACATGGCAACATGACAAGAGGACCCCGTGTGATCAAGAGGGGGTGGGACAGGTCCAAAGCTAAGATGCCAGTTACTATAAAGAGCAGAACTCGGGCCCCCAAGAGGCCTGAGCAGCGATGTACTCACCTTGATGCTGGTCACTCGCCCCACCTTGCCATCCATTTGGTTCAGCGTGTACTTCCCGGGGTGCGCTTTGAAGTTGTCCTTGTTCTTCCAGTCATTCTTGGTTTTGTCCTTAAACTTCTTCAAAAAGTCTGCTTTGGCGGTGACCAGCTTCCTGTAGGGTGACGACAGTTTGGAGTGGCCCACCTGACCCTGGACAGCAGACAAAGAACAACCTGGCATCAGGAAAAAGATGACACAAAATGGTGCTACCCACGTGTCAGCAAATTCACAGATTTGGGTAACATGATGAGTCAGTGCCTTGGTGACTGTCAATCGGTCAGGGCCTCTGCCAATGTGCCACATGAAGGTCATCCAAGCCAACATTGGCATGGGACTTGGTCAGAGTAACAACGCTGGCTAAGTGAGTAATGCCCGCCTTTGAGTAGTCAGTTCCAGGCCACACGAGGCCTTTTTGACAACTCAGAAGTACTTCCTGGCTGGACAGCCAGTGCCCCAGGGTCACTCTTCAAAGGGACCTCCAATCCTTGAGCCCCCAGAGAAGAGCAGACGAGGGCTCAGAAGGAGTGGGCAGAGGGGTGCAGTGGGTGCCTTTGTGTCTTTCTTTTTTCCCAACTCCCCCAGACATTCACCTTAGTTATTAGACTCTGATTTTTATGAGGACCATCATTCAGGGTTAGGAATTGCTCTGGAGACCCCCAGCAGGTGCACTTTGGGTGGGCAGGACTTGGACTAGGACAGGCTATTCAGGCTTGAAATGGCCATTTTCTGAGTGCCCCCCCCAAATCCAGGGGGGTTTGGGACCTTTTGAGTGGCAGACTTACATACCAGTATGTGAACCCTGAAAGATACCTACACCCAGGAAAAAGAGCAAACTCATGAAGGCCGAGTACTGCCAACAAGGGGCACCTCTGACTGGCAGCTGTTTAAATTGTGAGGCCTCAAAAGTGAAGAATCTCACAAGTAAGGAGAACAAATTCCAAATACGGTGCCTATCTACCTGGTCATGCCACCCTCTTGCACCTGCTCACCTCTTTGATCTGTAAAAGTGAAGTGGGCACCACTAGCCCCAAACCCCCCCTAACCCCCCCACCCCTTAGTGACTATTTTTTAATGCCACTCAGGACTTACCACACGGCCCCAGCGGTTCCAGCAGTAGAACAAGGTGCCCACCTTGATGACTTGAATGATGTAGAACTTGTTCTTGTTGCTGCCAGGGTTGGTCTGATTCAGTATGCAGGTGTAGTTGGCATAAATCTGGGAGGAAGGGAACACAAGAAGACACACGGCTTCTCAATCGGCCCACCATACTGAAGGACCGACCAGCCAGCCCACCACAGCCGGTGAGATGGGTGCTAACTCAGTGAGTAGGAGGTGACAAAAAGCAGAAGTCATCTTGGCACAGAAGCCAACACAACTTGGGAAAACATGAATAGCGGAGAGTGCAAATAAAAAAAAAGAAATTCAGACACATGTAAAGAATTGGCACCTCGGTAACCCAGTCCCAATGTGAATGCCCTCTCTGCCTTGTCCTTCTTTGATGCCCCAAAATGGCACACCAAAGGGGCATCAGTGGCCTGCTGAGAACCCACACTCATGCCCACACCTCCTTGACCGCAGTGGGGCCTTAAGTGCACCATCTTAAATGAGTGGACGAGTGATGTGTGCCATTGTTATATTTACATTTTTTAAACAACTGTGTGGGGCACCTCAGGCATCCAAGAGAGTAAGGTGATAATAACACCCAAGGGTACAAGTCACTGCTTGGAACACAAGTGCAGACAGTGGGCAAGGGGTACAAATATCAAGTAACAGAGACTGGGAATTGACCAGTCAGAGTGGCACAGTGCCAACTCCATGTTCCTGTCACTAAACCACCCTCACTTGGCTGTGAGCCCTGAAGTGATGAGATGACATCGAGAATGTCACTTGCAGTGGCTTGTGAGCTCCTGCCAAGAGCATAGGTTTCTGTCACTAGCAAGGAATCGCACAAAATGATGCCACACTCAGATGGCACAGATCAGACAAGGACTCACAATGCTGGGGGTTACAAAGTGCTAGGAATTATGCCTCAGACAGTGCCAGGCATAGCCCCTTACAAATGGCTTTCTTCTGCGCAGCAGCTCTCTCAGCGTCTCCTGCGCAGGCTGCCAGCCACAGTCTCAGCTGTGTACCTTGGCATCGATGACGACCATTACAGTGACCCACCAGTGTCTTTCGGAGGGTGCAGGGTGGCAGAGACCTGGAGCCTATCCTCGTATTACTGATGTCCAAAGCAAGAACTTTGTCTGGAGAGGGCACCAATCCATTAAGGGGCACACTCACTCAGTTCAAAGTCACGACACACATGGCAAACCCACAAAAGCTGAGGCCGGGCACAAGTGTCTTGTCATCTTCAAAATGGTGGCTTAAGGGCAAACATTAATAGCCTGGCTGGCACACAAAGGAATAGACTTTGACCAGCAAGCGAATGCCCCTTGGGCTGGCTAGGCGGACACTTACCTTGGCATTACGCTTTCTGCTGAGGTAACAGGCCGTGTCCACATTGGTGGTGCCCCCTCCTTTGGGCACAGACTGCAGGACCTCTTTGGCCAAACGAAAGGCATCCCCTGGCTCTGTTTTCACTTTCTTTGCACCTTTCGTGCCCGCTACTGCTTTTCGTTTAGGTGCCATTCTGCACACTTCGGTATCTAAAGAGTTTGGAAACACGAAGCAAGTCATTGTGGGGGCAAGTGCTGGCTGTGGCCTGGCCATTTACCAGCTTACTAGGGTGGCACACAGATCCGAGGAAGAAGAAGAAAAGAAAAAAAAAAAGCTTCTTTGGATTGTTCAACAGCAAGACCCTTGGGGGTCTTAGACTGGCCACAGGCTGGCACACGCTAACAAAGCTTTCCCTATCCATGTGTAAATTCAAACAGAAGTGGGTATTTGGGGGTATAATGGGCATGGCAGAGAGTTAATGACTGGGCAACCCTTTAAGCACATTCAGGCTTTTCACAAACAGCTGTCATCATATGGGGGTCTGTTCACTGTGCCATGAAAGGTACCAATCACTGTGCTGTGGTCATTCTATGGAGAGAACATTGCAGTGTCATTACTGCCACAATACCACTGCTGCAGTGTGGGGGCTGGCATGAGCCACTTCTGCCCTGTTGGCACGGTGAGTGGCTAAGCATGTGTAGTTAGTTCATCGTTGGGCCCCATGGGTACTTTCTGGATGAGCAGTGTGGCATGTGGGTACTGTTGGATTAACCTTACAAGACTATTAATACCCTGGCATTGTCCGATAAACATGACACCATCTAGGTACTGCCCGATGCCCACTGCATTCTGTAAGCACATGGCAAGTGAAAGTGTGCCAGGTGGGAAGTTCTGTGTTTTAAATCATTGTGACATCAGAGACTGGCATCAAAAGCGGGCAGAGTGTAGTGTGTGTAGGTTTGGATTGCAGTGGTCAGTCAGTATGGCTGTCCATTCATTACTGCACTGGCATACATCAGTCCAAACACAGGCCCACCCTAGAGGGGGTGTGCCAATCCATGCAAAGGTACAATCACATTGGGCTGATTTACAGTCACCATGTCAACTTGAGAGAATGGAAAACCAGGAATTGAGCCGAGGTAACCTCTGTGCCACCTGAACTCACAAAGCTCCTGCATGGGAAAAGATAAAGTGCCAGTCGGATGGACATTCGAAGATTCTGTGCCAGTAGTTTGACTTCACCTGCCACCCTTTTAAGGCGCTATATGAGTATCCTTGTGTGTAAGAACCCCCGTTGGGCTTATGAACCTCACAAAAATACACCGACGGGAAATGGCCGCTCGAGAATAGGCATTTAGATTGATTATCGGCGTATCTGGGGACTTTAAATGTCCTTGTCATTCGGTTACAAGTGTCGCCCGCGCAGAGGAAGCCCCGGGGGTCTCTCGACACAAACCAGCACGCGATGTCTTGATGCAGAGCCGGAACTGACGAGGTGACAAGTGGCCCCTACAGGTTTGAGCCCCCTTCGCCTTGACTTTTTAACTTCCGCCTCCGAGTTGGCACTGCCAGCCGAGGGTGTCCAGTCCGGTCAGACCCTGAGGGGGTAGTGGTGGGCGGACAATTCACTCGGGCACAGGCCGGGGTTACTCGTCAGGCATTTCGGGCCCAGGCAGGAGAGAGAAAGAAACGTGGCGGAGGAAAAGCGAAACAAACTAATAAAAAAGACAGAATGTCCTCCGAGGAATTGGCAGCCACACTCCCCCCGACCCCACGTCACTCACCGGGATGCCAACGCGCTCTTCGGAGGAGGACGGAGGGGGTAGGGGCGGGACGGGGCTGATCGGGAGCCGAAGAGCCAGCCGAACGAGGCGAGGCGATGATAAGCTCACGGGACGCGGTTCTGCTTCGTAACGCTGGCTTGTTAGGCACACGGAGGGGCGGACTGGCATGAACAGGGCACGAAGCCGGGGGTGCAGACGGGCAGGTGGCTGCCAAGATGATGCGGGTCGGCTAGAAGACACCTGTCCAAGTAAAAGTCACCTGACACTCGTGTATCAGCCGGGAGGCGAGCGACAAGACAAGGCTGGAGAAACGGCGGCTGCGCGTCTGTGCAGAACTGGCGCTCCGAGGGCTTTAAGACAACAGGAAAGCCAAACGAATCCTAAGCGGGGGTGAAGGGAGAGAAAAGGGCAACTGAAAATGAGGACCGTCAAGGCGCTATAAACGACTGGCAGGTGGCAAAGGCGACCTGTCACGGCTAGATAGGTGAAAGGCTCTTAATGTGAGACCGATGGACACACGAGGGCGCTGTTTGACCGCTTTCATTTCTGTGCTGCACCCCCCCACCACCCCAGTGGTCGATGCGCTCCGGTCCCGGGGGGCTGAAGTGGCGGCAGGTTTTCGTTCAACGCAAGTTCTGATTCTGTTTTAGGGTGCGTGGGTTTCATTTCATGTTCCTGTAATTCCGTTGTGTTTGAAATTCCGTTCAGCGAATCAACAAATCGGACTGGTGGGGTCTAGAGCCCCTCAGCCCCTCAGCCCCTTACCGACCTTCGTTGCTTTATGACGAGCGGCGATTCAGCCGCGGTCTCCGTTCTTGTGTCCAGCCTGTAAATCCCAAGGATGAGTGAAAGGGGAAGTCAGTGGGAGGAAGACGGGCAGGAGGTGCAGACCCCGCCATACGACGGTGGGGGGGGGGGGGGTACACTTCTGGAGCCCGTCCTGCACAGACGTTAATCAATCCGAGGGGCATGTTGGCGCAGCAGTTGACGGACGTCACGGCCTTTCATCCTTCTGACTTTGTTTTTTTTAGTGCATGAAAATAATAAAAGAAAAATAAAAGTGCCGGGCTGACCCTGAGGCGGCCCCCCCGAGTCCCCCGGGTGTTCTGTGTCTTCCCAAAGACCTTCGTGATGGCCTCCCTCAGTCAGCGCCTTCTGGGTGGGCTTTAGAATCCCACCTTTTGACATTCAGTGTGCAATTGGCAGCATGCTAAGATGCAGCTTGTCCTCACACACACCACCATAATAGATGTGCCCTTTGTGCCGCCCATTCATTAAGTGTGGCACTAGGCAGACTTCACCCTACCCATTTTAGGTTCACCCATCAGCCTGACACGCCTGTCCTTTGGGCATCTGATACCACCTTGGCAGCACAAAAATAGTCAGGATGACAGTGGATACCACTGCTTAGCTCCAGGCCCTTACTGTGGGTTGTCAAACGGGCACTGCAGGGCACACTGGTGGCTCACAGGTTCAAATACCAGCCTGAAACAGATTGGCCTCCCATTTAGGGCTTGGCTGATCCAATTTGCCTGCCACAGTGGCTTGGCTTGGTCTGGCCCAGCTGGCCTTTGGGCGTGAGGGTCAATTTGGTCTGAAAGATGGAAGCTGTAAAAGAAATGGCTGGCATGGAGAGTCGCTGATGAGTCCCTTATGGGTGAAGAAAGAGTAAACATCCAAGCAGGTGGCCTGCAGAGTGACGGCATTTATTTTTAGCTTTGTGTTGTGGCATCCGTCCAGTGCCACCTCCTGCCTTATGCCCAGTGCTGCTAATGTGTGCTCTGTCCTGCTGGTGACCGTGAGCCAGATGAAGTGGGCTTTGAATGGAAGAATAAAGTGAGGGTCACCATGATGCCCTTTCTTTAGGATTGCCAGTAATGTTCATGATCGGTGGTCTCGCAGTCATTAAAGCTGAGCTGCGGCACTCTGGTCCACCCAAATGCACATCAAAGACCCAGCAAGGGCTGACAGCATGCTGAGTGTATTGTGGGGTGGCACTAACTAAGGAAGCCGGGGTTCAAGACCCTGGTGCACC
>JANRMT010055459.1:0-12558 GCA_026402145.1 Polypterus bichir lapradei
GGGGTGGCACTAACTAAGGAAGCCGGGGTTCAAGACCCTGGTGCACCCTGTGTGGACTTCTCCACGTGTGTGTGTGTGGGTTTCGCTCCCACAGTCCAAAGACATGCCAGGCAGGAGAACTCATGTTACTGAAGTGGCCCTGATTTGTGTTTGTCCTGACCGGAAGGCTGCGCATGCACACTGGCCACGTGGGTTCAGTGCCGCTGTGTTGTAGCGATGGCGATTCTGGGAGTGGATGTTGCCAAGGATACCAAGTGAAAGTCTGAACATCTGGAGTAAAGTTACAGCGTGTAATTCCAAATGAAATAATTGGCTTTTCCTTTTTGTCCGCATTTATGTCACCAACTAAGACAGCATCCCAGGGTGCATTTTTCCAGCTTATTCTCTTTCCACTTCAAATAGGAGTCTAAAGTCAATTCAGTGACTGAATTTCAGTTATATTTGGAAAAGAAAGGCTTATCATTGACAAAAGCAGCTCTGGTGAAGGATTATCGAGATGGCTGTCTGCAGGCCATCGACTTTGATTGTGTTAACGGAACTTTAAAGGTCAGATGGCTAAAATGTTTTAGAATAAATAAATAAATAATGGTAGGCTTTGCTGTTGTGTCTCTAGAGTAATAGCCGAACAGCTGGATGGTATTGAGTTTTCATTGCATTGCGTCTTCTCCGTTGTGAAATGACCTATGAGATTATTTTCCTTTCACAGACACATGTTGTTGTACTGGAGACTTTCATTCAAGCAGAAGTTGACACGACACAATAGGGAGTTGCGCATTGAGTCTTTTTAGCAATACATCTGCATTTTGAGTGATTGGATGGAGAGAAACATTTGTCCCGTCTCTCGTCTGTTTGGTGCCTATGGTCGCCTTTCGCCCTTTGATGTATTTTCTATCAAATGAAACTTCCTGCACCGCATAGCCAACACGATGAGCTTATTAGGATCATCTCAACCTCTGAGGATTAAAAACACCTCGCGGAGAAACAGCCCTCATCTTCCACCTTTACCGACGGATGATTGTCATTTTAGAAATAACATTTGGCCAAATAAATAAATAAATAAAGTAAATGTACACAAAACAGTTGTGTCCTTTGCGATTTTGTAGAAACTCCTTTTCTTTCGTCTTCAGCCTGCTCGTTTCTTGAAGTCAGCTTTGCCTCCGAAAGCTAAAGAGGTTCACCGTCAAGTATTTCAAGATATTTACACCTGAGGCACCGATGGACTCTTCATCCTAACGAGTGTGCAGGTCGCCTGCTGGGGACTTTCAGACTCCATTTGGCAGCGGCTTCGTCCGTTCTTTCGCTTTCCCGTTTTACTAGGAATGATGTCATGTTTGGGATTCTGTAAGAAACTTGTGTGTTTGTTGAATGTCCTTCTTATTTTAGAGAAAGTAAACCTTCATTGGTATCCAGGAATTTACATTGTGCTGTAAATCATTAAAATAGATGGAAAAATGGCTAAGTATTATAATGATTTGAAATTATATGGACTCTCTTTCTCTTGTATTTGTTTCTCTTTTGTGAGCTCTGTGTAATTGTTTCAATATGAACATTATATTTGGCTGTATTGTTGTACTGTGTATGTACTTTTGCGATTCATAGATCGATAAGTCACATTTGAATTGATTGTGACGTGTCGTGCGTGTCGAGGCTCCGAAGCATTTGACACTCACCTCCCTAGTGCCACCTCCTGGCCACTCGTGTCAACAGCACATCCCCGACATTTCCATGTCTGCCAGTGAAACAAATCGCGGTCGAGTGCCGCCGCAGGGCTGTGCGGTTGTGATGTCCGTCCTTACACGGCAGCATTGGCACGAATTCTGAGATTCGGCGGCGCACGCCTAGCAAGCAATGGCGCAGCAGGAGTCGGGCCGGCGTCCACCGTGGAGTTCGAAACAGCGTCTAACGTACGGCGTCGGGTCTCGCGTTCGTGTCCGGAGGTCGCCCGGGAGCCGGCCGCGTTTGACTGAGAAAGTCAGGGGCGTCACGTGGTGCTACGCCAGCTGCGACCTTTCGCATTGGACCCCTGGAGGGCGCGAGACTTGGAGTCGGAACTTTAAGGCTGCCAGTCACCCCAACGCCATGGCGTACAATATAAGAACGAAGAAGTGACACGTCCGTCCCAACTTGTCACTGCACATCTTACAGTAACTTAGTGGCCACTGAGGTGCCAGTCATTACGGTGCCAACCGTACAGTCCACTGTGAAGCAGGTGCCCTCAGATCTGTGATGAGCCCATGACAGAACAATGCAACGTTCCGGTCTCGTGCCATGTTGGCAGAACATAAAGAAATAAAACGTGTCACAGTGATCTGAAGAACAACGTACAGTACTCTGCAATTTGTTCAAACACTATGAATGGCAGGGCATTACATTCAGTGTGACCCGGTTGACATTTTAGGGATTTCTTTGTTTCCTTTCTGGAATTGTTGTTTTCACTGAGTGGCATTATTACTGAAATGTATTCCGAGGTTTCATTTCGGTTATTTAGCTGTTTTTCTTTTTGTGTGTGGGTTTTGTATTCTTTCTGGAGTGACGCTCATCACCATCACTTGGAAGATCTAATTTAGCCTGTGCCAGGTGTGCAGTCGAATTGGCAGGCGGGGGGGGCCAGCAGTGATCTGTGGCCGTGGGACCCTGGTTTGAACTCGGGGCTACTGTGTGCGGGACCCTGAGAGCCCTGTGCATGGCACCGATATGTATCTGGCGTCTGTCACTTTGATCCCCACTGTGCCCGAGGTAATAACTTCACCCTCATGTTAGCCTTATTAATGACGAGGATAACATTTCAGGTGGTTCCCAATGTCATGGGACTTGTTTTGTGTTGTTGGCAGGTCGCTTATGGCCAAGATGACAATGTGCTGTTGACAGAGCCACGCTAGAAGACTCACATGAAACTCGTCATCAGTTGTGAGCTGCACATTTTACAGCAAAGCTCGGCCATTCTAGTAACACATCTGTGTTTCACCGTTCGACGTCCATAACAATCCCACTGTGACAGAAACCATCAAACGCAGTTAAGGTCCCATACAGGAGCCCATAACACCGTTGGGATACATTCCTGTCTGTGGTACTGAGACGTCCATCCAACATGAAGACCTGCTGGTGCCCTGGCACTGTCCATATTTCTAGTCTGTTTACTAATCACCTACTCAAAGCAGGTGCCGATTCGCCGGGATAGCGGACTTCGTTCAAAGTGCCAAAGCTGCAGTTCACCGATTGGCAATGACGAGCCATGAACCCCTCGGTCAGACCCCACTTTAAGATCAGCCACATGATGCACATCTTCACTGGATACATCAGGATCGTCATAGCAGTGATGATGAACACGATGAAGAAGAACCGCATATAGAACAGTGTAGAGCACACTGTACATGAGCACACACCAGACAGGCAGACATTGATGTAAATATACGCGACTCAAGAGCCTGAGGATGACGACGATGATGATGATGATAATGAAGGACGTGTCGTGAACCGTGTGAGCGCAGCTCCTCTTTACGGCCCATTTCAGACTGAACTTGGTAATTGGTGCTGACGTCACGCGCCGACAGTCCAGGTAGCTGCTAACAAGTCATTACTGGCCTTCGTTTGTCTGAGTGTCAAAGAGACGGTGATATGACACAGTGACATAGTGAGGGGTCTCAGTACAGAGAGGCGCGTCTGGAGACCCTGCTGTCCGAGTGAGTGTACACTTCGGCTACTGCCCCTTTTAGAGCAATTTGCTGTGAATGTTTCAGCCAATCAGTGCCGTCCAAACCTGCCACATGACTTTGTCAGCGGAGCACTTCATGAATGTGTGAGGAGCTGCTGGACTCTTTACTGCTTGGCTCTTCAATCGACACACACAGGCCTCTCAAATCATACAATCAAGTGCTGTGTCCGTTTAGGAACTGGCGTCTCTGTGACGCAGTGTGAGTCCTCATTCATCACTACGGGTCCTGCGGGCGTCTTCAATTAAACGTGAAGTGGACTTGTCACGAATCACGGGGGCTCTGACGCTGTGCTGCATTATTATTCTTCATATTTTTTGTTTGTGACATCGTCTCCGTAGAGAGTCTGTGCTGTTAACAATGCTCGATGGCCTGTAAATGACAACTCACGAGCCTTGTTGGTATTTAAACATGTTAGCCGGTGTGACGTGAGACGCTTGCCGAGTAGTTATGGTGCGTTTGTATTTGTGACGTTTCAGCACCGAGTCGATTTGCTCCACTTCTGAAGGTGTCAACCTCTTCCGTGGCATTTGGTGTGGCACTGTGATGCGTGCCAGTGTGGCCGATTGACGGAGGGGCGCCAGATGAGCCATGCAGGCTCTTCTCATAAATACGTATTCCCTTCTTGTGCGTTTTCTTTTATTAATATTGGATGTGTCTTATACGTATGACAGGGAGGCCTTGACGATGGGTGACAAGTGACAGCAGGTGCCTGCTTGGGGTGACACGCCAGGAAAGGAGCAGGCAAACGTTAAATGTGTCTGCGACTGGGAGATGCGTTAAGAATACAGAATGACAAGAGTCGAGTCTTTTAATCAGAATCTTTATTGTCATTGTAACAAAAACAACGAAATTCAGTGCAGTCCCTGCGGTGTCAAAATATAAATAAATCTAAAGCACAAAAGGAAAAGAAGAAATGAGGTAGAAGACAAACATTCAACATAAGACCTTAGTGCACAAGATGGCATCTATTGTACTGGAGGTGATGAGGTGGCACTCAGTGCCCAATAGATAGACACTGGCATTCAGTCTCTCAGTCTTCTGCCTGATGTCACGAGCGGGTGTGAGGAGACGCTCAAGATGTTCTCCGCTGTCCCGAGGCAGAGAGAGTCGTGCACTTCATCCAGAGAGCGTAAAGGGCAGCCGATGATCTGCTGGGCAGTCTTTACGCTCCGCTGCCGCAGAGGCCGTGGCCCAGGATGCTCTCGATGGAGCGGCGATAGGAGTTTTGGGGGGTGTTGTTACTCTCTGCTGAGACCTTCTCCGCCAGCCCAGCTGTGTTCACACCCCATGACGTGCACTCATTATTAATTATTATTGTCATTACTAACATGGTGTTAACAAGTCTACGTGTAGCACAGGTCCGCCGTTTAAGATGTTCGCGCCTTTATTACAAACAGCAGATAATGTAAATCCAAGGCTTCTGTTAGGCGTGAATGGACTTCAGAATGTGCACAAAAAACCCACAAACCTCCCAAGAACTGGCAATAAAACAGAAAGAGAAAGGACAACAGGGCAATGACAACGTAGAGCGAATCAATCTGACGATATCGCGGAAAAGAGTCGACCGGACAAGCTCCATTCTGTCAACAGAACAAAACGTACAATTAGTTAAAACACCTTGATATATACACTGGAAAATAATAATAATAATAATATGTTATATTAACGCTAAAAGATGGCAGCTCTGCGGTGTAACTTTGGAGTAAATAACAGCACATTCCAATAGAAGTGAACGTTTCCTAACCCTAACGTGATATCCATGCATTGTAATGAATATTAAGAAACTTTAGAAAACACGGTCAGGATGAAACAGCAGCACACAGTCTGCACCATAAACTAACACCCACCAAGACGGATCATTGAATTATATTCAGTGTTTAAGACATCGGCTGGCGGAGAAGTCCTACAGGTGGGCCGGCTTATCGAAATCAGCCCCCATAACCTCCAGAGCCCTCAGCATGCTGGGTAAACTACGTCAGCTAACTCTCTGGGGGCGTGTCCTTATGCTAATAGCGCTCCCTTACCGTTTTCCATTTTACGGTAGTTTCCCTTCGCTGTTTAACAGATTTACACTCACATTACCAAACGTAACTGTAACGTGTCAGTATGCAGCATGTTTGGAAGGTAGAGAAATGTTAATATGACAGAACTTGGCTGTGAAGAATAATGAAACGTATTGTTTAAGATATGCAGGGTTTGTTCAGTAGAACATGAGGTGTCCCCAGGCGGCACGGTGGCGCAGTGGTAGCGCTGCTGCCTCGCAGTTTGGAGACCCGGGTTCACTTCCCGGGTCCTCCCTGCGTGGAGTTTGCATGTTGTCTGCGTGGGTTTCCTCTGTGCGCTCCGGTTTCCTCCCACAGTCCAAAGACTGCAGGTTAGGTGGATTGGAGATTCTAAATTGGCCCTAGTGTGTGTTCTGCAGTGGGTTGGCACTCTGCCCAGGATTGGTTCCTGCCTTGTGCCCTGTGTTGGCTGGGATTGGCTCCAGCAGACCCCTGTGTTCGGATTCAGCGGGTTGGAAAATGGGTGGATGACGAGCACAGGGGTCCCAGGCCAATCTCTGTATGTTGTGTAGGCCTAGAATGCTGTTAAGACCACCCTGACTTTATTTTCACCATTTACAGTAGTTTACCGTTAAATGTGTATTTTTTACAGTGTATATACACATCAAGTCCCTTTAAGATAATTAAAAGTGAACATTTGAGGCCCAGACTTCACTCCCTTACTCAGCACCCGGTTAGCCGATGCTCTCTTCGCACACCCGGCCCGAGGCCGCAGCCACCTTACCCACAATCCACACGTACAATTCGGCCCCCCGTATTTCTCAGTCCACACTCCGCATGTACTTAAGCGATCGATTTTTGTGGTGCTGCAGTTCTCACATTTCCTGACCCCTCGCCAGCCTTTCACCAGATGCGTTCACAGAGGACAGATGTTACTGACGGTCAGGCGCTTTTTTGATGGTTTGGCTCATCCAGCTGCACTTTCTTGCCAGTACTCGGGTGACCTTTGTGCCCACCTCTGGATGAATTCACAAAATGTCTTTACAACGTTTTTGTGTCTCATGAACACAGAAGTCCCGAGGCTGTTGATGGCGCGGATTCTCTTTGAAAGGCACTCAGTTAGTAATGCGGCACGCACTTTTACTCGCATTGCATTTTGGGAATCAACTAAACATGTCAGCTACAGATCTGCACATCACTGAGAACATTTACCGCGTGGACTGTCGTGATGTCCGCCTCCCAAACCCGGTCCTGGGGGCCCACTGTGCCTGCAGGTGTTTGTTCCAACCAGCCTCAGTGTTTAATTGGACTCCTTAAGTGAACACATGACAATAAAGAATTGAAATTGAACTGTTATTAGCCAAGTTCTGTGTTTTGGGAACAGTAGAAACCTACGTTTGGTAAAATATATATATATATATATATAAATGTACCAAGCAGTTATATGGAAATAAGGCATTTGTTTTTCTTTTTAACTATATTTTCATCTTGGTTTTCATTCTACTTTTCCAGGTTTCTAATTGTTTAATTAATCCATTATTTACCGATTAGTGGCTCTGATACTGAAGTAGCGGCAGCTTTTGATTATTGACTGGCCGCTCTGCTCATTTTTAATTGTCATTAATAAGGTACAATGAGAAAGGGCAACATAGAATGAGAAAAACAAAAGAGAGTTTAGCATTTAAATCGACGGCAAAAAAAAAGAAATATTTCTTGTATATGTCTTATAAATGTAAAAATGACGCTGCTGTGCAGGACCGTCTTCGACACGATCGCCATGGCGCAGAGTAGATGAGAAACGCGCTCTCCTTCATTAATGATAGATAAGTACAATGTGGCATTGATGATAAAGATGGATGGCCTAACCAGTAGAGGGGGTTCGGGGGCTCTTTAAGCCTGTCAGTGTAAACTGTCTCGAGGTGAGCCGGGTGTCGGCTGGCTGGGAGTGAAATCTGTGCCTTAAATGTTCGCTTTTATGTGCTAGATTTGTGTCATTTTAAAGGGACTCTTAAGTATTTCTGTGTGTGTACTAAGAGTGTTTTAAGATCCAATGGGGCTTGTTACGTTTTTTTTCTTTGCTCTTTTCTCGATGTCTCATTGTTCGATTGACTTGCTCGGTCTTTTTGATGCACTGTTTGTGATTATTTTTCCCTGTTTATTATAATTTCACTGTTTTTTATTGGAGCTTTTTGGGGTTTTATTGCATGTTACGAAGTTCATTTGTATTCATAGAAGCCTTGTCGAGTCGTATTGTATTTAATTACAGTACCTGTTGTCTGTAATGTTATGTATATGACTCTCTGAGGACATTTGTTTTAAACGCTGGACACTGTTTTAATCTATTGGATTTTAGTTACGTGTTGTCTGTAATACATGTTGTGTATGTTACTCTATGACTGGCGCTACAACTACATAACTGTTTTAATTTTTTTGCTCTCTATGGGCGCCGCTAACATTCGCGCTCCTCTCAAAGCCGCCGTTTTTTTCTTTTTGAGCCAAACAAGACCCGCCAGAGACTGGCTGACCAATAAGAGCTTTTGACTTTCAGTGACGTCATGACGCGAGCGTGCCTCATGAGCACGTGACCTGAGCGTTTGCAACAAGCCTCAAAGCGCCGCTTCCAGCTGTTGAAAGCCTTTCTAGCGTGTAGCCACCACGCTTGGCAAGCTGGACGTGTCAGGAGTGCGCAGCCCATCGCTTATTTTCAGCTCGCCGGGACTGCGAGAATAAATACGGCGTCCGAGAGTGGATGGCTGTGAGCCGCTTCCGTCATAGACAGAAATCCGGTGAAACGGCAGCTGTTTGAATTACTGGACTGTGGCTTGGTGAAGTGTGCTCGGCGTAATCGGAGGACAGTAAGGACACATCGGGATGGCTGCGTGGCATCTTCGGATAGACGCCAGTCAGGATGACAGGTGTTGGGGCAGCTGGCCTGCCGGTGAAATAAGAGCGTGGCGGTCAAGTCTGAAAACGTGAACCACGAAGACCCCAAGGTAAGATGACCAGTTTTTTAATTTATGTCTAATATCAGTTCATTGATAGACGTGACGTTACAGCAGAACTTGTTTATCTTCAGTAAATTAAATGTTGGTTACCGAGTACTACACAGGCGGCGGTGAAACCTCCCCACGGAGCCCAATACTAGAATAGGTAGGGGAAACCACCTGCAACCTCCCCTCTTCAACAACGTTATTCTCTTCATTGTGGGGCGGCGGCGACCTCCCGTCCTAAAAGCTGCTGCGTCCTTCGTAAGGAAAGGGCAAAAAAAAAAGAACGAAACGGACGTTTGTAGAGTCGCTGAGTGGCGGGACTTGGGGCTGTCGGAGCCCGTTTTATGTACGTGAGCCTTGAGTGTCGTGTTCGTTATCCTCTCACCGGCGTGTACAGCCATTGTCTCTCGATGCACCCCTGTAAAGTCCGTCATCTTCCAGCCCTCTTAGTCTTGAACAGGGTCGCGGGGGGTCTGCTGGAGCCGATCTATCCCAGCTAGCAGATTGGGCGCAAGACAGGAACAAATCCTGGACAGGGCGCCAGGACACCGCAGGGTGAACACCGTCACCCACCACCCAGCCACACGCTAAGGTCAACTTGGGATCTCCAATTCACCCAACGCGGCCCCTGGTAGTATGTCGCTTTGTCGCGAGGGGGAACGAGGACACTGCGCAGCCCTTGCAAAACGACCCCTGCTTATGTCGCAGATGTGAATAATAAAAATAATACTTTTTAAAAACCTTGCTTATATTAATTTAAAAAAATAAGTTCCTCATCACTTATAAAATAAAAGCGTCGGACGCTTTTCATCAATCAACATTCAAAAAACATTTCTTAATCTTTTTACGAGTGATGCATTTTTTTTTTTTTTTTTACTTTTTTAATACACTTTTCAACTTATCTATACTTTTTAAAAAAACATGCTTATTTTCAACTTTTTAGTCTTGGGTTTGTTTTGGTATAATTTTGTAATCAATATTTTAACAGTTCCTTTAATTCTGTTACTAGCGCCATCTATTGGTGAAATCTTGAACTATTATGAAAATTTCATTTCTTAACATGGATTAATTGATAAATTAGTGAAATGATTATTGATTCATGTATTGTCCTCGGAAGTAAGTGTGCAAAATTAAGTCATTTGGGCAATAGAAAGTGGGTTAAATATCGATTACAAGATTTGCACCAGACAACAAACAGGTGAAGTTAAGAATAGGCATGGGAATAAAAAAAAAAAAAAATTAAAAATTAATCAAAGCTTCATAGTAAATGTAAAGTTGAGGGGGAGAGTGGCTCACGTACCCACTTGAAGGCTGTTTTTTAAGTAAGAGCTGATGTGCCAGCACAAGTCGCGGAGCACATTAAACTGAGTCTGTCTGTCTACCCCCTGATTGTGTACAGATCTGTTGTTTTAATGTTTTTAATTTGCTCCCAGAGTTCAAAGACTTGTATTCTGTTCTTTTCAGATTCTGCAGATCCTATGGGTGTCTAGTGGAGCCCTTTGATGGACCAACATCCAGTCTAAAATGGAACTCTAAGTGGCACGTGTGGTTAATGGCACAGGCTCTGGTGAGGCAGCTGGATACAGCAGGTAGATTGTGTAATTGTAAGAATGAAATGTTTATTAAGAAGTGAAGCACCTTTTAAAATGCTGAAGTGCCAGATTCTCATTGAATTAACAGTACATGTAATAACTTTGATGCAGCAAAGCCTTTTCACGCAGTATAATGAGAAATTAAAATGGCCAATCTCCTCCAAGAACTACTGAGTGACACTGAACTGTAACTAAACGCACAAGTCTGTGTCGGCGGGCTTCAACCAGGAATTGGGGAGGGGACGGTTTTTGAGGGATGCATTTCTGGTCACTTCTATGTGCTTTATGGATAAAAGGTCCTCTTTGAAAGAAGACAGCATTTCATTATTTTTATATTTGTTTGTTTCTAGTTTTTTTATTTATTTATTTATTTATTTATTTATTTTTTTATTTTCACCAATTCCCTCCAATATTAGGTGGCCAGAGCCAAATGCCAGAACTAAAATAATAGTTTTTACAATAAAATCCAAACTCTGACAATCAAGGAAGCCAAAGGTGGTGAGAAGATGGATGGATGGATGCCCTCCATTATATACATACCCTTGATACCAGTACTTGAGAGGGCCTATCAGTGCCATGGTGCCCTCACCCAGGTTGCCCAGGGCAGTTGTAAAATGTCATCGACAGATGAAAGATGCACTTAAATGAACTGGAGAATCTTTTAACCTCTTATACCCTGGGGGCATTTTTCAGCAGTCGCCACCTAAAGGGGGAGTACCCCAAAATAAAACCTTAATATTCAAAAAAAATAAAGGCAGGATATTCCATTTTTTCACTAAAACCTGCCAGATAACCTTCAAAGGTGATGGAGTCTGTGTCCAACTGAAACATTCCTTTAAACAGTAATATTTTCAAATGTCTGTCTTCTGCTGCCGTGTGTCTCATGTACGAGTCACGCCAGGGCCACTTTTCCTGGACATGTCAGCTGTTCCTGTGTAAAGTTTCCTGTTGCTAACACACAGAAATAAGAGTTGCAGCATTTGGCCCCATTGGCTCCCCGTCCCCTCTCCAAACACAGAGGACCACTCGCTGCGGCTCTGGACCGCTGGCTGGGTGTGATGCCCTCGAGGTAAGCTGGCCAGATGTTGGTGATCTGGCGCCATGTCCAGACGAGAGGGAGGGTAGCGCTAAACTTGTTTTTTCTGTCCTCCCCAAACTAGTCCCTGTGCAAGCATCAATTTTATAAACCTCTTTTCAAAATGCTGTAAAAGGACAATGGCACTAAGAGAGGACAGTGACAACAATAGACACACACACCTAACCGTTTTATGTAAAAAAAAAAACAAAAAAAAAAAAATGCCTTTGTGTCGACAATTTGATGCAACACAGATTTACAGTGTGATATACGTACTGATTATAAGGAATCTAGAAATATTCAGCAGTAGAAAATGTACATCATGGCTGCTTGACGGTGCCGTTGTCAATATAACCTTCCTGACGAGAGAAGAGTTTAAGTAAGAATGGTCTGCGCCAAGTGAAGCAAATCTAAATCTGAATGACATGGAGTAATAGTTTAGCCGTGGTGCTCTGCTCCTGTGTGCTGATGTGCCATTCGTCTTGGTGTAGCGTTGGAGACGCCAGTCTCTGCCAGGCAGTGCTATGACCTTTGTGAGTGTGCGCCCTCTTGGGACCCAGAAATGAGGTGGGATTTGCTGAAGGTGACCTGCTGCTTCCTCGTTATTTGGACGATGTCTGGTGAGTGATGCACTGTACAATAACCTGCGTGGACTTGTTTTGATCAGGAGAATCCACTGTAAGTGCTGATATGTCACTTGTAGATATTATGTGAGAGCACACGACCAATCGGAAGAGCGTGGGACGTTAGGAGGGTTCATTGCATCGCTTGACCTTTCGATTGATGTTCTTATACAAGTTCTGAAACACAGTCAGGGTGATTTTATACCAAATTCAAAGTTAACCGTAAGGATTGTAACAGGAGTGTGAAGCGTATGAGGAGGTGTGTGTGTGTGTGTGGCAAAGTTCACCCGTGTGATGTGGCGAGAGCTTTTATTTAACAAGCACTCAGCCTGGCAACTGTACATTTAACTGGACGATATTACTGAAGTGAAATGCAAAGATCCGGTTGCCGATATACAGTAGGTGTTCTTCATTATATACACCTCTATCAGCCAAGGGACCCCCAGAATGCCCTCAGTGTTTGTCAACGGAGACCACATGGATCTGCACTTGACTGGACGGACCACCTGGACTCGGTACGTTTGGCCTTATAGCGTATAATGTTCTGATTTAATTTGACACA
>JANRMT010055464.1:0-13049 GCA_026402145.1 Polypterus bichir lapradei
GGCTTGATCCAATGATTGAAGAACACGTGCCCGATCCTTATGACCTCACTTCCTGTCTTCCCCTTTAAAAGCCTGCCCTTTTTCCCTTTTCCCTCAGTCTTGTTTTGGACTCAATGGTATGCACATCAGTGCTGTTTATTGTCAGAAATAACGACTTTTGCAGCCAGGATACCAGAATATACGGATGGCTGCCCCAAACCTTTATCTAAATATGTCTCATCTTTGTGACACCAGTCATACTGATCCATCAGTCATTCTGATGATCTGAATGAAGTTCAATGTTTAGGGCCCCTCACCAGTGACAGAAGCTGCAGCTTTCTTTTCAGTTGATAAAAGTACAATATATTTTTACATATAAATATACTAGTGGGCTCTGCCCTCTGTTCGCTTCACTCGCTAACCCCCGGGCAGGCGCTATGCATGAGCCACTTTGCATCTTTGCCACTCGCGTATGTAGATTTCACTTTCACCAAAAAACAAATCTTTAAATTCTCTTGGATACGCCTCTTCTTTGGGAATAAACACTACTTTTCCATGAAGGCGACACAAATTAGATGATCTACAAGTCTCCGACTTAAAGTTTAAAACCGAACAAGATGTACATACTTCTGTCATATCACCTATGTCCATATATTCAATCTCATTTTGCTGTTCCGTTATTTCACCGACTAAAAATTTCCATTTGTTAGCGCTAATGTGATCTTTACTATCAGTTTTTTGAGACTTTCGAATTTTAGTACTTTCAAAATCTCTAACCTGCTCTGAATGTATATCGCGCCAACGTTTCTGAACCTCTTTACGGTGTTCTACTTTGTCTTCTACTCTTTGTATTTTATTTCCGACCCTGCTTGAAGCTGAGAACACAGGAACTGTGTCTGACAATAGCATTCACACAAATGAGAAGTGATTGGACTGTGGGTGTGGTTGTAAATGTTTGAGAGGAGGGCAGGACTTGGCAAAAAGTCTTGTCTCACGGGACCTCAAATTATCTCTCGCAGGACTTGAAATTATCTCCAAAAAAGGCTCGTCTCAGGATTTCTATTTATAATAGAAAGATGTTAAAATGAAAATTTACAAAAATATTTTACAGTTACCATTCTGAAGTATCTTCTTCCATATAATTTCACTGGAGTCTAAGTGTGTTTCAGACCACTCACATTACTATTAAGTATATAATACATAATTATTACTGCAACCATTAGTTACTGTTAATCTGGGAAACTGAATAAAATGAACTTGAATAATGCCAATAGCATTTGCAAAAACTGTATATTAATTATGTAATGTATATATTCAGCACCTTTGATATTTAATTAGTCTGCTATAGATACCAAGTGGCAAATCTCTCTTAATTCCAGCCATGTTTCCTATTTGTACAACGTATTATTGCAAGCATGAATCATTCATACTGCTCAAGTGGTACTTTTTTAAGTTGCTGAAAAGACTGTGGCTGTCTTTGATATATGTTTTATTTAAATAAAACTAAATAAAGCAGCAAACAACAGGATAGTCTGTAATTGCAGTAATATCCTTTACATTTTCTAGCTATCCCATAATTAGCCATATATTGCATTAGCTTCACACATAAAATCTCAGGTACTCAATCTGTTAATTTTACACTCTCCTCCAAGTCAATTCAGTCATGACCGATGTTCTTGACAAACGTTTCTCCAGTCTCCTTAAATACTACGAGACACAATTTGCATTAGTGGAACCCAGTGAGCCTTCACTTTAGAACAAGGCTTATTTAGGTGAAATTTATTCAGCTAAGACTCAGTTCAGGAGATGGCCAGGAATCCAAGAGCTGATAACTAATAAAAAAGAATCTAACGAGACATGAAGAATTTGATAATTTATTTTTAGTTTTTTTAGCCAACAGGTTGAACAATGAATAATTTGCATGGCCATCATTTATACCTTTGGGAAAAGACATCAGGCTGTCATGTTGAGAGTTTTTTGCCCAAAGAGACACCATGTGGCGTTACATAAATGGTAAAAAATAGTGCTACAAAATAAAAAAGAAGGACGTAAACAATAGACATCCCAGGAACACTATGACACTATACACATAGATCTATTACTCAGCAGTATTAAGTAGGGATTAATAAAAATCATTTAACATTTACCCTTTTTAAGGATGAAACTCACTGTTGAAATCACACAACTGTTAGCACCTATCTGTGTTAGCTTCCTCTTCAAATGGCACTTTACAATAATATTGAGGAGAAAGAAATTACTTTACTATGTGAAAAGGCTTTGCTGTTGCATAGTTTAGTGAGTTAAGAAAAGCACACTAAGTGACTCATTTTGCTTCATTGGTTTGGTTTAGCATATCAGAAATTGAGGAATGGTTTTCCTAATTAACTCTTCTCCTAACTTTTCTAAAATTGTGTGTTTACGTTCCCATAATAAATAAACAAACCTTGCAATTGGGGATTTACAGTGGGTATATAAAAGAATCACCCCCACTTCAAAATATTAATATTTTTAAATGAAGACACACACAAAAAATATTTTTCCATTTTCCAGCTGTATTTACTCAATGCAACTTAAAACAACCAAGCAAAAGATATAAAAGCAATAATTCAGAACAAAATAAATAAATTAAAAAAACGGAATCACCGAGATTTTTAAAGGATCATCCCTCCTAAAAATACTTAAAAACTCAATCAGTTGTAACTAATCACCTTCTCCATTGCACACCAATCAATTGCAATCATTCTGATTAGTTTAGCTATTCCTGTTCCAGTGCATGGAAGTGCAACTGAAAGCAAACAATCAACCATGGGGGGCAAAGCACTGTCAGAAGATCTCAGGGATAAAGTTGTGGACAGGCAAAAGTCAGGAGATAGATACAAAAAAAAAAAATCAAAGGCTTTATCAATCTCTAGGAACACAATAAAGCCCATAATCAAGAAGTGGAAAGTGTTTGGTACTTCAAGGACCTTTCCCAGATCAGGGCATCCCTCCAAAGAGCCTGGAAGAGCGAGGAGGAAACTGGTCAGAGAGGTTACCAAGATGCCTATGGCAACTTTGAAGCAGTTACAGGAATTTTTGGCAAAGACTGGTCATTGTGTGCATGAAAAAACAATGTCACAAATGCTCCAAAAATGTGACTT
This sequence comes from Polypterus bichir lapradei, assembly GCA_026402145.1. Classification (NCBI taxonomy): domain Eukaryota; kingdom Metazoa; phylum Chordata; class Cladistia; order Polypteriformes; family Polypteridae; genus Polypterus; species Polypterus bichir. The sequence goes on from JANRMT010055464.1 coordinate 3,120, forward strand.
GTAAGGGAGGGTTATGAATGAAAAGCCACTCCTTATGAAAGGCCACATTATGTCTCAATTGAGCTTTACTAAAATGCACCTTGAAGATTCTGAGGCCAAATGGAAAAATATGTTATAGTCAGATGAGATGAAATTCAAACTATTTGGCCTAAATGCCAAAAGATACAGTACAGGCCAAAAGTTTGGACACACCTCCTCATTCAATGTGTTTTCTTTATTTTCATGACCATTTACAGCACTCCATCACTCTCCTTCTTGGTCAAATAGCCCTTACACAGCCTGGAGGTGTGTTTGGGGTCATTGTCCTGTTGAAAAATAAATGATCGTCCAACTAACCTGACTTCTGCACAACACAACTGCTGGTCCCAACCCCATTGATAAAGCAAGAAATTCCACTAAATAACCCTGATAAGGCACACCTGTGAAGTGAAAACCATTTCAGGTGACTACCTGTTGAAGCTCATCGAGAGAATGCCAAGAGTGTGCAAAGCAGTAATCAGAGCAAAGGGTGGCTATTTTGAAGAAACTAGAATATAAAACATGTTTTCAGTTATTTCACCTTTTTTTGTTAAGTACATAACTCCACATGTGTTCATTCATAGTTCTGATGCCTTCAGTCATGAAAATAATGAAAACACATTGAATGAGGAGGTGTGTCCAAACTTTTGGCCTGTACTGTACATCTGAAGGAAAGCCAGTACAGCTGACCATTCTAAGAACACACCAAACCTCCAGTAAAACATGGAGGTGGTGGCATCTTTTTGTGAGGTTGTTTCTCTGCAGTAGGGACTAGGGCACTTGTCAATACTGAAGGAAAAATGGATGGGGAAATATACCGCAAATTCTTGAGGGAAACCTGCAGCCCTCTACTAGGAGGTTGTCAATGAGAAGAAGGGTCACCTTCCAGCATGGTAAATGACCCAAAGCACACAGAAACGTTGATCATTCAGTGGCTGAAGGAGCAAAAGGTGAATGTCCTTGCATGGCCTAGTCAGAGCCCAGACTTAATGAATATGTGTGGAGTAATTTGAAAATTGCAATCCATCAGTTTTCACCATCCAATCTGACTGAGCTTAAACAGTTCTGTAAAGAAGACTGGGCAAATACATTTGGTAGAGAATAATCCCAACAGACTCGTGGCTGTAATCAAAGTAAAAGTTGATTTCACAAAGTACTGACACAGGGGGGTGATCCTTTAATTATCTCAGTGATTTTGTTTTTTTCATTGTTTTATTGTTGTTATTATATCTTTCAGTTGGCTGTTATTAGTTGCATCAAGTAAATACAGCTGGCGAAATATTTTGTGTGTGTGTCTTCATTTCAGGCTGCAAAGCAACAAAATAGGAATATTTTGAAAGGGGGCGTTTGACCTGAGTCTGTGGTTTGTGTCAGATTGCCTACCACCAGTGCACACTTACTGTATTGTAGCTAAATTTTCCCAAGGTTGGAGACGGTCAGCCCATGGCAAGATGACAACAGATTTTTTCAAGTGTCATAAAAGTAAGAGGAGTACTTTACAAATGTGCAAGATTGCAAGATTAGAAGAAACTTTACCTGAATTTTGAATCAGAGGATGACTTTCTATAAAGAAGGAAAAAATTTAACATATCAGTATATCTTCAGAGAATAATTACTATAATCCACCAAAGTATAAGTGGCTGAAAATGAAAACAATTGTCATACAAAATAAAATGTAACTCTCTTAAAAGTAAAATAAATCAAGTGTGTAAATTTCAAAGCAAGGTGATGTATTGACTGCACACAGCAGTATTTGCTTTGAATAGCGATGAAATCTGAAGATGGACCATAAATCATTTCTTGCCAATGTAGCAAAAAGTAGTATGTTAGTTATAATTTCACTTTGTTTTAGTTATGAACGTCCCCAAAATTACTTGATCCCTTTAAACAGTTAATAGCATACTGACAATATAATCTATTGTAGTATGGGCGGTAATTGATGTTACACCTCACAACATGCATGTACCATGTTCCTTGGCTCTACCGCCAAAAGTGTGGTGGATGCTGGTGGGGTAGGTTGTGGTTTCAGTTTTCCCTAAGATTTTCTTTATTTTTATTTCATTTATTTTGTATTAATAATTTGTAATTGATTTAATTTATTATTTAATAGGCATAGGGGAGAAGCCGCTTATGTTACACCCTGTTCCTTTTTTTCCTTTTGTTTTGGAAAGGTATGCTATATTTTTTAATTTTTTTGTTAAGAATATTTAATTATAAAATTAGGATTTTTTTTGTATAAAGCTATGTGTATTGTAAATAGTTCTCTCTGGAAAATGTGAGTAATTTCTGTGTTTTATATGCAATGAGTTTATTGTGTAAATAAAAGGCGAGAAGCGCAGTGGACACTGTGGGTGCATAGGGGAGAAGCCGCTTATGTGATGCCCTGTTCCTTTTTTTCCTTTTGTTTTGGAAAGTTTCTTGGAGAGGAAAATAAAAGCTTCTGTTTTGACCCTACGTGCCTCCGACTTACATGATGCAGAGAAAGGCAGATTGCAGTCGGTTGCACCAGTGTCCAGACTTGTAAGATATGATTTAGTAAGCACAACCCTGAACATGTAACAAAGAGAAATGTCAGAAACACAACTTCTACAATGTATAAAGCCAAAGTCAACAATTTAAACATAAATCTTAGCTGAGGGGCAGAAAAGAGTTCAAAACCAGAGATACTTTTAAAGGTGTAACATTTCGGTTATATCAACAAAGATAAACAGTAAGCACTCTGTGGTGCCAGCATGTAAGTCATTACGCTGATAAAGTCCCTGAGAGGGACCTCTGGCAGATGTCATCTGGCATCCTCTGAATGTGTACCTAACTATGGGTGCTCAAAATTGCAGAGCCCATAACAAAAACAAAACTGTGTAGCTGGAGAACAAATTTAAATGTTAATACCACTAAAACTGCATCTGACTCAAAACTCAATGTGACGACCAGAGTCCCTAACCTCTAAAACTCAAAAAGAAATCTCAATTATTGTTGAAGGTCATGGAGAAATTGTAAAAAAATAAAAAAAAAAACATCAGATCAGTACAGCCCTCTCACTACAAAGGTGTGAATTCCAGATGTGCCCATCAGGTTTACCTAGATTCCTCAAGTGTAACATCTGTAATAATGCAGGGTTGGTACAACATCTGCTTTAACCCAAGAACAATCCTTGGGACCATAAACCCTCCAATGAATCAAATATTATATAAGGTTACTACGTCATGAATCCAAAATATTTTGAAATTCAAGAAATATAGAGTCAATCCAAAAATGGGCCAGAAAACACTCACCCTTTTCTGAATCACATGTATTATATCTATGAGCCAGTTTTTAGGATGGGACTCGTAGGTGCATGCTACACATTTTGGACCACAAATCACTTGACAAAGGTTTCCTTCAAATTGTCCTTTACTAGCTCACAGACTACCTTTAACCTCTGTACATATTCCAATACATTGAATACTGAAGATACACAGTAAGTGAAGGAAACTTGAGCAGTCAATGCTGGTAACACTCAAAAGGGACTCTCAAAAGGCAACACTTTACTGGAAATTGTGTTAAAGCATGCTGTATGCAAACTCTGACATTTGCAACACATTCATCCAGGCTGATAGAGTAGAATGTACAGTATGGTACAATATAAATACCTCTTCACATGCTGATATAATAATAATAATAATAATAATAATAATAATAATACATTTTATTTATTTGAAGGCGCCTTTCTAAACACTCAAGGACACCAAACAATAGACAAAAACACAGATTATAAACAAAAGTTAAATATAAAAGTTAAAATCAGACAGAGCAATTGTAGTCAAAGAGAAGAAGCAGTCTTAAACAAATGAGTTTTAAGTTTAGATTTGAAAAGTGAAAATTATTCAAATTTTCTAAGCTCAGATGGTAGTGAGTTCCAGAGCTGGGGAGCAGAGTAACTGAATGCTCTGCTCCCCATAGTAGTAAGACAGATGAAGGGGACAGTCATGTGGATGGAGGAAGAGGGTCTCAGGGTATGGGAGGGAATGGCAACATGGAGGAGGTCAGACAGATACAGAGGGGCAAGGTTGTGGATAGTCTTAAAAGTTAGTAGGAGAATTTTGAATTGAATTCGCAACTGAACTGGAACCCAATGAAGTTGCTGCAAAACGGGAGTGATATGGTGAATAGAGGGGGTTCTAGTAATGATGTGGGCAGCTGAATTCTGGACCAGATGAAGCTTATAAAGAGATATGAGAGAAAGACCAAAGAAAAGGGAATTGTAATAATTCAGACGAGAAGTGACAAGGCTATGAACAAAGATAGCAGTGGCGTGGGAAGTGAGGGAGGGGTGAATACGATTAATGTTACACAAGTGGAAATATACAGACTGGGAGATGTTATTGATGTGGGACTGAAAAGATAAAGTACTGTCAAGGATGACACCCAGACTCTTAACCTGTGGGGAAATGGAGACAGAGGAATTATCAATAACAAAGGAAAAATGGTCAGTTTGTGATAGTGTTGATTTTGTACCAATGAAGAGAACCTCAGTTTTGTCACTATTTAATTTAAGAAAACGTCGTAAAAGTAATTTTAAAACCGACTCAATTGTTAATCGCTATGTGCTTCTGAAGAAATACATTAAATGATGAAATGCATTAAAGCATGTATATTATATTTTACAGATAAATAGTTAACTTCATTTAAATAATGAATACTGTTAATAATTACACACACAGTGGGCAGCACAGTGGCGGAGCGATAGCGCTGCTGTCTCACAGAGAGTCACATCCCTGGTGTTTTCTGGTGAGCTTTCACAGTCTGCTCCAGTTTCCTTCCAAAGACATGCAGGTTTGGGAATTTGGTGATGCTAAAATGACGCTAGTGTATGTGTGTGCTTGTATTCACCTTGTGATGCCCTGTCCAGGGTTTGTTTCTGTCTCACATTGCATGTTGGAATAGACGCATCCCTACTATCTCGCAATGCAACCTGGTGGAATCTTCCAGATTTACATAAATTACGCACACAAGTATAAACAGTGCAATGCTTTCGTAGCAGTAGTGTCCGCAATTGCACACATTGCATTGCATTAAGTGTAAACCCGGCCTAAGAATTAGGCAAGTCACTAATGAAGTCCATAGATATTGCCTCCTATGGACAATTAGAAGATGAATTAGGCTGCACCTGCTCAATCAGACATTCCTGAGATGGCTGTTCCTTATTACAACTTCAAATGGCAGTGCATAATCATCTATTTCCCGACCACCTAATCCTACCAGAAATAATGTTGGAGGAGATCTTTAATTCTGGCCGTACCCAGATAGCCAAACACAGAGGAGGAGAAGCCTAATACTGTAATACATAATTCAGGGGAGACATAAAATTGTACTGCTTGCACAAGGTGACAGCAGTTAGAGAGAGAATGGCATCAGGAGGTGGCATGGACAAATCAGAATTCAAGCAGGTTTCCAAAGAAGAGAACAGTAAATTGTAATCAGAGCCAAAAAAGTAATACACAATTTATAGTCAGAGAATGGGAATAGTTGTAACCATTAACTCAGAATTTAACAATAAGAGATATTCTTTTTGTTTTTTGTTAATGAATAAAAATCTTGGACAACCAGGAAGTGTAAGAGCATTGGATAATGATTTCACTGCTCTAGGAGTCTGAGCTGGTCACTGGTATTTGGCATGTTCTTCCTATGTGGTTTCCTAAAATAACATGTTGCTTTCTTGTCCTTATTTATCACTAAGGCATGAAAAGTAAAATTAATTAGTTCAGCCTAAATATGGTGTGCCACACTGTCGATTGCAGTAAGGTTAAGTGTGGCATACTTTATCATGTCTGCATTTTTATTTCTCTGAAATATCCCTTGTTAATCCATGACAAAGTACAAATTTACTTCTCCAACCTATAGTAAGTAGTGATTCTTTTCATTATGCCTTCATGTATTTATTGATTAGAAAGGATCATTTGAAAGCATTCAGACTTTCGAGGACATACTTACTCAATAGAACTCAAAGTTCACTAGTTTACCTTAGCACATGAGAAGTTGCTGGATAGGGTGCAAAATATTAATGGGTACCCAACTTAGCTCTATGGCTGGGTGGTCACCTGTACACACATTGAATCAGAGGCCGTTAATTAGTCTGTCCTTATTTTTATTATCTTTTTTCAGCTTTTATATTGTTAATCTTCTTCAATCACAAAAGTGCAGTCATGAAAACTCATCCTCCAGACCAGCTGTCTAACTGCCATTTTATTATTTCATTGTTGTTGATTGTTCATCATCTTAAACTCAGCTTCTCCAAGTATGAAACCTTTTTGCTTCCTGTAACCATCATTCTTAATAATATCAATATTTCACCATCATTTTCCACACAATACATATAAAATCTGACTCTTCCAAACTTCATATTCCACTCAACTTAATGTTATAGCTCTTGTTCTCTGAAGGTTGGTCAACGGGGTTCTCTTATCAGTACTAGGCTGATGATACACAGCTGTACCTGTCATTCCCTCCTGAGAACAACATGACATCGTCTAGAATCTTTGCATGTCTTAATGATATCTCAACCTGGATGAAGGACCACCATCTATAGCTCAGCCTGGCAAAAACTGAAATTCTTGTGATCTCAGCCAGCCAGTCTGTTCATCTCCACATCTCCAAACAGCTTGGCTCACTGTCTCTGATACTTCCTTAATCAGTACACAACCTTGTGGTGGTGATTGATGAGCAACTATCTTTTTCTGACCACCTTTCTACTGTTACTCATTCATGCAGGTTCATGCTGTACAACATCCGCAAGACCTTATGTGATAGAATATGCAGCACAACCTCTGGTCTAGGCTCTGGTCTTGTCACATCTGAACTACTGTAACTCACTTCTAGCATGTGCTATCAAGCCACTGCAGATGGTCCAGAATGCAGTGGCCCATCTTGTATTTAACAAGCCAAGACGGGTACAAGTCACTTCTCTCTCCAGGTCGCTAAATTGGCTCCATGTAGCAGCTTGTATTAAGTTCAGATCCCTGATGCTTGTTTACAGTGTAGTCAATAGGTCAGCACCTGAGAATATGGAGACAGTGGTGAGTAGCAATGTTCCTTCTTGCCTACTTGGGCTTGCCAGGGAACAGTGTCTGGTGATGCTGCCTCTGCATGATAACAAGTCTCAATCTAAACTCTTTTCCTGTGCAGTTCCTAGTTGGTGGAACAAGCTGCCCACCTCCATCTGGTCTGTTGACTCCCTCAATGTATTTAAGAAGCAACTGGAAACCCATCTGTTCTGTGAACGTCTGTCTAATTGATTAAAAAAAACAACTTTGCTTTGTGATTTTTCATACTGTAGGTTGATTTGTTGTTACATTAAGCTTAATTGCTTTATCGATTGTTAATCTATGATTGTAAACTTATTATTTATTACATCTTTCACTTGTGGCAAACAGCTTTTGTTACTTGTCCTACTACACTTGCTGAACAAACAGGCCGTAGCCTAATGTTATTTGATTATGTTTACCTCTTTTGTAAATTGCTTTGGATAAGCCAAACAAATAAATGTAAGTGTATATGTTACTGAAATTTTCCTCTATTTCTACCTTATCTAGTCTGCCAATGACAACCTGGTGTATTTTATTCACTCTTCACACACACTACTCCTTTACTCTTCTCTTACCAAAGACTTTCAAAAGAGACATACAGTAAATCCATTTCATTACTCTTGTCTAAACCTCATACATTCCATTATAACTCCGCAAGTCACTCCATCCAGTCTCTTGTCTCTTCACACGTCCCTTAAAGTATTCATTTTGGCCTAACTACTCCTTGTCCTATGCGTTCAGCCTAGACAGAAAAACTGTAAAAGTAGTTTTACATTTTATATGCATTGCTGGAAGATAAGGAGTTTTTAGCAAAATGAAAGAATAGTCAGAGATAATCAGTCATTGTCAGGACATCGATAATGTGCAAAGACACATAAGTAAAACAAGAGATGAATGTAGAAGTCAAAATAAGAGAACGGGTATTCATGATCTGATAACTAATGAATGAACACCTTAGCAGGACATGAGGAATCTCAGAGTTTTTTTTTTTTTTTTATAAAATGATGAGTAAAATGTGCGGCCATCTGAGATACTGCTGGGAAATAATGTCAAGAAGCCACATCAACCGTATTCACAAAATGAAGTGGTATTGCATTAATGTTAAAAAATAGTGTAAATTAATAATGTTATGGTATAAAAAAGAAGAAGAATGTAAATAATAGATATCCTAGCAAACCTATGACACAATACAAAAATAGCAGTATTAAATATAACATTATAGCAGTAATGAAATAAGTGGAGTATGGGAAACAAAAAGGACATCTAGAGAAACTTGCTTCCTCACTTTAACTCACACTGCCTCAAAGACCCTCTCCATCCTTGAAGCTTAGCCCTGTCATCACAAAAAACAATATTGTAAGGATGTACTGAAGTGTAAAGGAGTAATTGGTTTGGTATATGCCAGGATCTGTGCCTTCTCATGCCAGACAATTTAAAAATGTACCCTAATAACCTGAGCTGTTGCTCCCCTCCTGAAAAACAAGCTTGCTGTAATCTTATAAATTGCTTCGGGTACTCTGGTTTCCTCCCACAGTCCAAAGACATGCAGGTTTGGTGCATTGGCGATCCTAAAATTGTCTCTAGTGTGTGCTTGGTGTGTGGGTGTGTGTGTATGCGCCCTGCAGTGGGCTGGAGCCCTGCCTGGAGTTTGTTTCCTGCCTTGTGCCCTGTGTTGGCTGGGATTGGCTCCAGCAGACCCCGGTGACCCTGTAGTTAGGATATAGCGGGTTGGATAATGGATGGATGTTCCCACCTGGGCATTGTGAACTCTGATCATCCTGTTCATAATTTTAAACATTTATTTTAGAGTGGATTTATTAATCCAATGTAAGGTCTCTGAGTCATATTTGGCACATTACTGAAAGAATTTGAGTTATCTCTCAATAGACAGAAATGTGATTGTCATTTCACTGTCAGTATGTGGCAACAAAAAGTTTTACTTCAATTCTTAACACATCTGAAAGAGTCATTGGTTACCTCTTCTGCACCAGGAAAGCAGAATGTTTAATACTTTTTAATCTAGCTCTGAGTTTGCTGATGGTGTCAGATTGCAACATGCCAATGGACACTCATTATAGCCAAATACTCCCAAAGTCAGAGACAGAGAGGCTATGGCTAAGTGACAAAGGCTCTTTCCAGTGTCAGATGAAAAAGGGGAGAGTGAGTGGCGATAAAGCCAGTTGGAGGAGAATTTTTTAGATCTCTGAAAACTGAGAAAATTAAAGAAATGGGTAAGCATATGAATCTGAGGGCCAGATTTTGGAAGGAAAATGCAGGAGCATATCACACAAATAGACACTACAGATATTGGCTCATACTTCAATCCTCTTTCAGTTTTGTCTGAGATCGAGGAATTTTAGCTGATATAGCCTCTCAATACACATGACTACAAGTCAGAAAGAAATTTTACCTGGAACTCTAGGCTTCTCTCCTATAAAGAAGAAAAAAATGAAACATTGGTAATTTATACAGTATATTTTCATATACTGTACTATATATATGATTACAAACCATATGTCATACATTTTTGTGTTTCTTTAAATATAAATACATAATGGATCCATTCCACCTGTGCAATATACCTAAGTTTTTTAAACAGAAGAAGTACATTCACTGGGCAAATTATTAGGACCACTACAGTAATAATGGTTAGGGCATCTTTTTGCTCTCAGAAGAGGCTCAGTTCTTCATGGCTTGGATTCCACAATATTTTGGATAAATTCCCCTGAGAATCTGATACATGTTGACATGATTGCATCACATACTTTCTGAAGATTTGTTAGCTGCATATTCATGCTGTGAATCTCAGGATCTACCACATCCCAAAGGTGTTTCACTGAATTCACCTCTG
>JANRMT010055472.1:0-41864 GCA_026402145.1 Polypterus bichir lapradei
CTATTTTGAAGAAACTAGAATATAAAACATGTTTTCAGTTATTTCACATTTTTGTGTTAAGTACATAACTCCACATGTGTTCATTCATAGTTTTGATGCCTTCAGTCATGAAAATAAAGAAACGTTGAATGAGGAGGTGTGTCCAAACTTTTGGCCTGTACTGTATGTCCATCAGTTTTCTCTCTGAAGTCCAATTCAGGTCACCTAAATGTTGGTGTATAGCTCCCTAACAGTCATATCACTTAATGCTTTCTGTAGTTCCCTTTAAAATTTTCTTCTAATATGCTACTCATGAGGCTTTCTAATCTTAGTACAAACATTCACTTATCCATCCATATTCTACATCTGCTTTTCCAATTATGAACCCCAGTATGATTTGCATGTTTGTAGTGATGGTTCACATGTACGAGGTTCCCCTATTCAAACTGCTTGTGACTGACGCTGTCATGGCAATAAAGTAATTACCTTACAAGGCACTTTTTTGGTTTCATAGTCTTACCTCTTGATTCCCAATAATATATTTCATTTTAAGCATCAATCCTTCCTCATAATCTATGTTTCTAATACAGATAATGGTATACACCCATGTTATTGTTTTAATAATGATATTTTTCAGCTCCTATTTAAATTGCTTAATTTACTTAATCACCACTCTGCTCTTGTTCATTGACATTCTGGTTGTAGTCTCATCTTTATTACTTCATGGGTTAGGCATAAAGTAAAGTAAATGGCTTTATCTTCTCAACCTTTATTTCTGCCTTTTGTGCCCTTAGCTCAATTACTGTTTCCCTGTCTGCAAACATTTAAAAGTTCTGTCATCTTTATGTTGAGTTTTATGTCTAAAGATTAGCAATAGAAACACAGGCATGACTAATAAAGTGATCAGACATGTCCATTACCCTTTCACAAATGAGTCTGACGTTCCGCCTGATTTCACCGCTGTTAAGTTCTTGGCTTCTTTTATCACTACTTCCACTAGGCCACCTTTGAGAAGCGTAGAGTTTCCCTTCTTTCTTCGTATGAAGCTCTTTTTCGCTAATAAGAAATGAGGAGCAAAAATCAAACACCTTTAATCCAACACTAAAGTATTTACAAGACATATTACAGTATTAAAATGAATGTGTAGGATCTTAAAATAAACTGTAATGAGACATATCACTTTTTACATTTAATTCAAATTTTATAGGAAGCAAGTAGGTCCTATGAAATTATTTTGGAGTTTGTTGCTAAAACTAAAATCTGTGTCCATCCATTCATGCATCCATTGGTGAACTCCGTTAATCCAGTTTGGATTCATAGGATGTTTTAAAAGAAATTGACATTATTTACAAAATAGTTTGAAAATGTTATAAACATTCTGTGTTTCATGACAGAGCTATAGGTGAAGTAATACATTGTCAAGTATGCCTCACTGGGAGCAGGCTGAGACACTGGGTGATGGGAGCAACTTTGTCAGATGGCCACTCTTAAGAGCCACGAGACATTCATGAAACCAACCCATCCCAAAATATGATATCATGGATGTGGCTGAAATTACCAGCCTTAACTCGGCATATCACAACATCTGGGTCAAAGAGGACCGCTTTCTCTTAAAGGACACCATTTATTGACTATAATAAAAAGAAGATTGACATACCCAGTTGTTTGGTGACTTGTTATACTTACTATACATACCAGCAGTAAGACAGATCTGACACTTTATTATAATGACTCATGTGAAGACAAATGAACTAACAGACATCTTTCCAATAGTAAACCTTTTTGGATTACAAACATAAATGGGAACACAAAAAAACTCATGTCTGAGCTTTGAACATATACATATGGACTGAACTAGCTCAGAGTTCAAATTTACAGAAGACACTTGCAAAACTCTGAGTGGTAAAAAATGCAGCAAAGTGTTTGATCAGCCTTCAGTGTCAGAGGTGCTGATGCCAGTTGCTGTGACACCACTGACTAAACAACCACAGACATGCTGATGAAACCTGCCACCCTTTGACTCAATATGATAACTGTTTCCTTTTAACAGGCCCTGCCAAATGTGAGGTAAAGCCCTGAGGTGACAGGTTTCTGTACCTGTGTGGGACATGGGGGCTGTAACAGGCATTGTATGACAAATCTAATCCAGAAAGCCTGTTCTTCCATTACAAGGCTACGAGAGACCTTGTAGCATAACAAGTACTTTGTGTAGTTGGATAGAATCATTATAAAAGACAGCTGTTCAATAAACATGTAACAGTCCGCCAACATGGATTTCACTACCAGAAAGCAGCAAAACATTTAGTAACTGTAGCACATGATATCATTTAGTTAGGCTTTCAAAAAGCTTTTAATAAAAGTCAGTACCTCACAAGAAACTAGTCATCTAGATAGTAATGGCCGGGGTTCTACACGTGGTGTGTAGATGGTTATAGATGTCCACTGCTGATCCCACAGAATTCTCTGCGAGGAGGCCAATGCTCAGTAATATTTGAACGCCCGATTTACAACCAGCTATTTTGAAATAAACACACTGGCACTTATAATGGTTGACATTGTCACATATCTTATATCCAAATGTAACTGTTATCATTTTCCTAAGGAAAGATCCTTCCCAGAATGTGGTTAGAATTTGGACTTATATTTTTTATATATTGTTTGCTCTGTTTGTTTCCACTTCTGTTTATAGTTAATGTTGCTTTTTATATTATGTTCGTAATTACTGCATAGCATAAAGGGCTCACAAGTGAAAGTGCATTTAATAAGAATACACTGAAATTAATGTGGGTAAATTAGCAGACAACAATGAATTAAGTGGACTTAAAGATATTCCAGAATCAACAGAATACTGAATGATTTGAAAAAGACTAACCGTTTTTGAACAAAACTTCAATGTCACAAATAACCTAAATGCTGTAAATGTTTTACTTCATGTGTGTAAACACACAGACCACAATTACACAATTTGGTGTACACAGCTAAAAGTTCACCTTATGAGAATTCCTTGGAAGCCTATTGGATCTGTCATTGCCAACAACTAGAAAGAAGCATTTAAGAAATCTAAGAGGATGCCTGATGGAGAAGTGGTGTGCATCGGGACTTTAATTCAACAGGGCCTTTTCACTTTCAAGTAAACTTTAACTGATGGTGAGAATGTGGGACAAATGCAGAATGACAAATTGCCTAAGATGATCAATAAAACTTTTGCTGCTCTGAATATGAACAAAAAACGTTACATAATAAAAATGATTTCTTGTTTATGTGTTAGAAAATAATTACATTATAATTGGATTTTTTAAGTGTCATTTCTGAGCACCAGATGCTCAAAGCATATAAAGAACATGGAGGCAGCAACTGAGTAAAAGGCAATCCAAGCAGCCAGTATCACCCTGCAAAAAGCTGGGAAAGTCAGACATTTGCAGCTCTAGTGATCACTGTTTTTTTTTCTGAGTAGGGACAAAGGTATAATGGGCACAAGTCAGTTATTTCTGGCTGTTTAAATGCTCCTGGCCAAACTGTATTGTGTTTTAGAGGGAAGCAAGATGTGCTCCCCGCTAGTACTAAACTAGGACCAGTAATGAGAGAGAACTGTGTTGAATTACTGCAACCCAATATACATCAGTGTGAGTTTATAGCTGTTAAAAACTTTCTTAATACTTCATTGACAGAACAGTGAACTATGACAGATTGCTTTATTGAACATCAGGAACATATGAGAGCAGTCAGAGATCACAGTGGGAAGCAGCAGTGGGATTAAGAAACAGTTCTGCACACAGCTGTAGTAGGTAGCACAACAGGCGTCGCAGTAAGGCTAAAAAAAATGCACTTTTGACACCACATTTGGAATAAAGTGTGCAGTTTGAGCTCCACTTTACAAGATGAACATACAGTAACAGTATTGAGGAACAATGAACTGCTGTAAAAAAGAAGCCTCAACTGAGAAATATGAAACAGCATAGTTATACTATATCTTTTAATTTTTATGACTCGTTTTGTGAACTGTCAAATTAGTTGTTTTTAGAGTTTTCATTGTAACACACAGTTCACACTGTGTTTCGTAAATAAAACAGGACAAAGGAGAAAGCGTCCTGTTCTATCATGGCTGTGTCCTACTTTATGATCTACTGTATATTAATGAGTTATGTTGGAATGAATGGGCTGTTCTGGTCAAAACATTTTACTACATTTTTTTTTTGTGCATTAGACAGTAGAGTAATGAGTAGATACTGAGGACACTCATTCATTTGTTTTCGAATAGTCCAAATGGAAACGGAAAATACATCTTCTACAGCAACCGATCGTCTGCTCAGGTTTACAACTTTGCTGTTTTGTACACAGCATAATCATTTCCAGAGCATTCATATCATGTATAGAAAAATCTTATACCAGAAGTAAGTACTTACTGGGAAGTTGCTCTAGTGACAGTGTTAAATTTTTCTCAGGTGGAACATACCGCAAAGCCACTGACAGCTCTCCTTTATACTGCAGACAGGCATCTGTCAATGCGTCCGCCTAAGAAGCAAGTGAGACAAAGAGACATCAGCAACTTTAGCACTTTTATGCCATTGTTCTCATAGGTGTTCCTTTGCTTTTTTCCCCACCAACTGTATACTGTATACATAATAAAAAGCATATATTTATACACTTTCTAAACCAGATCATAAGAGTAAAGACTTGTGAGGAAAAAAATTAGTGATGCTTAAAACAGTCAGCTGATTTTCACCCAAAATGACTTGATTCGTGATTAGTAAATTAGCCACTTAAAAACAAAAAGCTTTTTTCAGAACCTGCTTGTTTAAGGTTTACTGTAATGCAGTTGTAGTACCCCTTTACACAAGATATTATGGTAGTTAAATCACACGTGTCATTTTACTGCTGAACGTCCTGTAAACACAGAGATGGCAGTCAGACTTTTGGAGAGAGTGAAGGTAGGAATATTGGCTTTAATATTAAAGTAAGTGGAGTAAGAAAATGAGAAAAGGCAATCTGAGGAGTAATGCGCAGGGAGAGGTCAGAAGAGTGTAAGAAAAGCACGTCTAGAGCACAAGTTTTAAAGAGAGTGAGTTCAGATCTTTTGATTTTCTCTAGCAATTAAAAGGACACGCCTTGTCTGAGTGTGAATAGTTATTTTAGCACAGCAGCTTATATTTTTAATTAGAAAACAAACAGATAAAGATGAATTCAGCCTCATTGCTCAGTAAAAAATAAGCTTGTCAGCTTAACAGCCAGTTACGTCAATTTTATGAGTAAACTTTTTAAGCACATTAGCCTTGTATCTTCTTGATAAACAAACATTTTATCATAGCTGTGCAATTATGACAAGAATATCTAGTCTTTTATGACATGTTTATTATAGATAAATATTTTTGTACCTGTTTTATTAGTTTAAAAAGGTAAATTTTAAGGGGATTAGATTTATTTTAGTTTTTTTAAATAAATATGAACAGGCATCACCTTTGGTCAGTTGTTTAATTATAAAAATGCCACTTTAATCTAGAAAGTAAGACTGCTACATGGTTATGGAAGCATAGTGTTTTTTTTTTTTTTAAAAAAAAAGGATAACAAAAAGAAAGGTGGATCGTCCACAGTATTAGCGCTAAAAAAACCTGATTGGAACATACATAGAAAAAAATTAATCTTCACCAGTTATATAATTTAATAAATTAATATAATACATTTTTTTCAATTTTTGATTAGCATTAGAAAAAAAATAAGTCTACCTATAAAAGGCATAATAAACTTTATATACCAGTGGTAGACATCCAGGGATGTGTCACAGTGTTGGTGCACTCTGCCAATTAAAAGCAGATCATTTGACTAAAACTGTATTGCAACCAATGAACATTTAAAATTGCCTACTGATTATATGTTCACTTCTGTTTCAGGCCTATTTATTATAAAATGGAGGAACTGGCGTCTGTCCCATTATTAAGTGGGAAGCGGCCCTGGATAGAGTGCCGCTGTGTCTTTACAACACTTACATCGAGCCAATATGGAGTCACAAATGAGCTTCAAATGCAGGCCCAGGCAGCACCATGGCTGGGATTTGAGACAAGGGTCGTGGAGCTGTGAGAGTCGGAGCTTATTATTGAGCCACACTCCACAACAGCTACTGTATAAAAAATATAGTTTGATCAATTCATTGACACGACCAAACACAATAGGAATATGAATTTTCCTCTGCACTCACCTTCGGCTGCAGTGCAAACCACTCTTCTGTCTGATTCTCAAACTGCCAAGAATCAAACGGGATCTCCACCTCCCCCAGGAAGGCATTGCGCCCAAACCTGTCATTGTGCCAGACTGACAGCTGCAAGGTCCGAGTTTCCAGCTGCGAGTGGCTGATAACATACTGTAAAAGAGCAAGAAATGAAATCATCCTCTCAGTGAATGTCTTTGATTGTTACATTCTTACCATAGCTTTGTTCATTACCTCTAATTTTGATGGTGTTAAGGTCATAAATATTGATGTATATAAAAATTCAACAGTGGGTCCCCTGCTATAAGCTATTTCACTTACATCACATCGACTATTTGCAACAATGGCTAGCTAGCTATTAAGCTTTTTCTCAAGGTGGGGAACACAAGAAAATCTACTGATAAGGAATCAATGCTAATATTCAAAACTGGAAAAATGGAAATTACTGCATATTAATAAAAACGCAGCTAACAAAGACAACCACCACCAAAGTATAAGGAAAAGAAAGCAAGGTAACAAAAGTTAGCACAATTGATAAACTAATGTAACTGACGTTTATTTGCTTTTTAAATGTATCGATACTGTGTTGGGTTGGCGCCCTGCCCGGGGTTTGTTTCCTGCCTTACGCCCTGTGTTGGCTAGGATTAGATCCAGCAGACCCCCGTGACCCTGTAGTTAGGATATAGCAGGTTGGATGATGGATGGATGGATGTATAGATATTCTTGTGCACTGTACTACAATACATTGACACAACACTTAATTTGTTTAAGCTGAAGACAAATTTTTGCATAATTTGAACACATTATTATGCAAACGTTGCTGTTATCGAAAGTCATTCTCATAGCTGTTTAATCCAATACAGGTTTTGGGGGGGTTCTGGTTTAAGCCTATTACACAGATCACTGGACGGTGTGTCACTCCATCACAGGACACACTCGCATACATCTAAAGTTGCCAGTTGGCCTAACTTGTATATCATTTGGATTTTGGAGAACCAGAGTACCAGGGAGAACATATAAAATCTGCATGGACAACCCCCCAGTGTTGGATTTAAACTAAGGACAATGGATATTGCTTATGCTACCTTTCTTTATTTGTATTTATTGGAATCGCAAACTCACTTACAAAGCAGAAATGTTTTACAGTTGGATCACTGGCAAGTTAAGTTACTTTGGTTCAGAGTCTCCAAGTAAGTTTGTGCTGCAGCATGGAGTGACATCCTTGCGAGCCACAGCCTCTAGGACACCTGATAGTAGAACTATAGCAACTCCCTGATTAGCTTGTACTCCAAAATATTATAACGGAACTAATCTAGTTTGTGAATTTTTATTTTGTGGACCCCTTTTTGGGTTCTCAGTATCTGCTTCGTTTTTGAATTGCACAGCTCCTTTATGTTTGGTAACACTGCACTGCAAGCAATAAAGAACTGTACGGTCTGTATACTTTACTTTTAATGTTTCATTGTAGACCGGATCAGTGGTGTTTACTTTAATCTTCGTCTTTCTCTTGCTCTGGCGGGATTTGTCAGGCAGCAGGTAAGTCTTCACATATCTGAAAACAGAAAAAAAGTAAAAAGGTGGGTTTATTATTGAAAAACCAGGGTGCCCTATACAGGTGATGTACCACACATAGTAAACAGGGAGATAATCGCTGGAGGGATTATTATCTTTGTACTGGCCTGGGAGTACCCAGAAATTCCCTTGAGACTGGAAATTGTTGCAATGGACACAAGGAAGACTGATCTGCCTCGATTGGTCTTACTGCCACTGCAATCCTCACCAAGGTAAGAATATGGAAAGAGGGTAAGAGTTTATTAGTAATTATGAGCATAAATCCAAAAGTAAAGGCAATTTAAAAATTACTCTGTAACTACAACACATAGTAACTGATGCAGTACAACATGTTTGTGATGGCTAATGGGTAACTTCAGACACACAATACAACACTCTGCCATTAGTCTAGTTGTAGCCAAGGTCAAATGAACATAGATGCTCTGCTGCGGGATTGCACCATTGTGAAACAACACACTGTAGTGAGATTCCTTTGGGCACAGGCAGTGAAACCTGATGAAATTTACCAAAGGATGTTGGCTTTTTGGGTACTCATCTTGTGCAAACTTTACAGTACCAAGTCAGCATACTGTGTGGTGTGGGCAGATCCATAACTGATATCCAAATGTGCAGCAACAGCAGACAACATAATCCGCCAAGTTGATGTGGGCTTGTGTGTGTAATACTAATGGTCGACCAGAGCAAGCTTCATCTGTTATACTTGTTCTTCCCTTTGGTGAATTTCCACAAGTTTCACTCCCTTTGTGTAAATAACAATAATCACCTAGAGACATCACCAAACTCAGCTTTGTAGGACACAAAATCTCAACTGTTGTTTTCCCAGAACAAAAGTGGAAGGCGACTGTACACCGTGATAAAAAAAAATCAACGGTTAAATAACATGCCATGCACAGAATATACTTGAGCTCCATATATGCAAATCATTTAGTCATTCAACTTAAATTTTTTTCTTGAGTGCATTTATCTCATTTAAAATTGGCCAAAATGAAGTCAGGACAAGATGCAACCTGTGAATGTTGCAATTGGGCTCCAGCCTCACTTGGCCACATGCTCTGGGTGGGCACCATATTAACAACATTTTGGGCAAAACTGTTTGCATGTTTACCAGACCGCCTTTGTATCGCAAACACTCCTAACTCATTAACAGCCGTGTTTGGTGATGGCCTTAAAATGGAGAAGGACAAACCAACTATAATTGTCTTTACTTCACTACAAGCACATAGACTTATTTTGCTCAACTGGAAGAATCCCACCTCACTGCTTGTAAGTCAGTGGGTAACCAATGTTCTTTAATAATTGAAATTGGAAAAAATGTAGTTCTCACTTTGAACATCTGTTCAAAACTTTTTAAAAATATGGCTGAATGTAATTGATAACATTTTAGAATACAGCAAGCTTCCATTTCGGGAAGAAGGATGCTCTTCTTTTCTTGCTCCTTTAATAGAGTAGCTGCAATTGCTGGCTCCTCTCTCTTTTGCTTGGGTGGGGGTTGAAATTTACTTTGATTTGTTAACATTTCATACAGTCAAGTTAAGTTTATCTGTTTGTAATTAAAATCAATAAAAATATTTAATAAATATATATGTTTAAAGTGAGGAACATAATGTACACTATCCTGAAAATACCCAACACTTCTTAAAACGATAGAGGTGGCAGCATCATGGTATAGCCATGAAATTCTGTATTAAGTATGAAAGCATAAAATGAGTTTTAGTTTAGTGCAAGGCATGTGATGATGTTACAATAAATCATGACATGCTTATTTATCTTCTTTTTTTCCCCATCAGAAAATATGAATGTTGTTTTTTAAAAAAAAAAAAAAAAAAATGGAAAGGTCTACAAATAACAAAAAAGGTTGGTCAACACAAACCTTTGTCTCTGTTTTAACTGAATATGACATTAATATTCATATTCAATAAATGTGTTATATCCAAAAATTGAAGTCCAGTACAAGGTTTTAAAAATTTTTACACCTGGGAAAAGAATTTTGTGCATTAAAAGTTCTATCTCATAATGGGCTTAGTAACTTCATTATCCAGATATAGTATAATTAACCAGTGTGTTATGCAGAATATCTGTCTTTATAAGCATAGCTCTCCCTGCATTAGTCAGAATTTGGCATTATGAGCTGAGCTGTTCATATTTCATGCTCCCTCAGAATTGTTCAATAAAAGGTGGGCCCACTTGTACAGTGATTTAACCATTACTTAAAAGAAAATCCATGACAACTTTGTACTTTGCTTGCTGCAAACACTGAAGAATATGCTACCCATGACTGACAACTGCTTCTGATTATTGACAAAAAATTATTAGCAGAATTCATTAAGCTAAAAGGACTCCAAGAAGATGGCTATTTTGTACCACAGAATGGTTTCCTCAGATCCCCCAAGCCAATCTAGCCAACCAGGATGACCCTGGAAGTGGTGCAAGCACAGAAGAGAGGGGGTCAAGCCGGACTAAAAGCTAAGCCAGCTCTGCTGAGATCAAGAGCTACATCACTTCCTAGGCTATCCCTTACAAATGTTCAATCCTTGGAGAACAAAATGGATAAGGATCAAGCTACTACTTTCTCTACTATGTGAAATAAGAGGCTGTGGCACCTTTACTTTCACAGAGACATGGCTTCACTTACTGAGCTACTGAACTAGACATGTAAACAGGATGAAAGACTTGGTAAGAAGGGGGGCAGATTTTGTGTCAGAAAATGTCGGCTTTTCTCTCTGCCAAGTGAATTCACAAGCATTGGGACCACCACTGTTTATATTCTCCCCAGCAACGATACTAAGAATGCAGTGCAAGAATTGTATGATGCAATTAGAAAGCAAATAGAGACAAACTGACGACAGCATTATTGTAGCAGACATTGTTAACCAACATATTTGGTGTCCTACAAGGATTAACATACACAGTGGCCGCAGAGCCATCTCCCAAAGTCATCCTGGGTACTCGGCGCACATTTCATTATTTCTTTTACCAGCCTTCTCCTACATAATTACAAGAGTAAAAAATCCATAAAGATATGGAAAGATTGGGCAGACGTGGCTCTTCAGGAATGCTTCAGTATCACAGACCAGAGTATATTCAAAGATGCTGCTAAGCTAGGGACACAAAAGCATTGAAGAATATGCTTCAATAGTTGCTGCCTACATCTAATCAATTAAGGATGTAGTGACCACAAAACAATAATAGTGTTTCCCAGTTAAAACCCCAACCCCAGAGTCTGCACCACCAATTTTCTCCATCACAGACCAGAAAATCAAGAACTTATGTGCTGCACTTTGGAACACTTCCAGCCAGACAGAATAGAACAGAATAGTTTTTAATGTCTGTGTCGACTTCCTCAACAGAGGAGCCGCCAACACAGGTCTCCTCAGAAAAACCACTGCAGACGTGAGGAGAGCAATGCTGAAAGTCAATGTGAAGGAAGAAGACAACATCCCTGGCCAAGTACTCTGAGCCTGTGCTAGACAGCTAGCAGACATCACCACTGTGATCTACGATACAAGAGTGTTAACTGTCCCCTTCTGCTTCAAGATAGCAACAGGAATCCCAGTACTCAGCAAGACTGCAGCAACACGTCTCAAAGACTGTCGTCAATTTGCACTTATGGTATTATAGTGAAGTGCTTTCAGAGGCCAGTTCTCTCAAAATATTACAAGTTATTACTAGTGTTAAAAACGTTACTTTGATACATCTGCATCTTCAAAGTTTGGTAATATTCTAAACAATTAGTCCGCTTGTAGGGATTATCTCAACAACACTATTAATGTCAATAGCAAGGTTGGAAATTATTATGCTACGGTAAGATTAGCAGCTGACAAAGACACCCCTGAGAAGACTGTTAAGAAATCCTCCAGCACTGTTATACCCTGGAAAACCCAAAGAGTGAGTTAGAGAACATGCCCGAGAACGGAGTGTAAATGGAGAAAACTAAACTCATACTCTATTATGAATTATTGAATGCTACAATAAATTAATATAACGAGGCAGTCCTATTTCTCTAAAATTATAATTGATAATACTGGTAATCTAATTTTTAATCTTGGTAATCTTTTTTTTTTTTTTCCCCAACTATTGATCGGCATCTAACCCCAGCTCATTCATTACAAAGCCTCCTTAAAACTGCTAGAGAAACTTGTGAGGTTTTGCTATATTTTTTAAACACAATATTAACGACATTAGATATAGTACACCCCCCCAAAGTTAATCCAAATGAACCCCCAGTATTCCATTTTAAACAAGTTAAATTGTTTTCCAAAATAGGTCAAACTGAACTACGCAAAATAATTTCTCTGCTAAAACCCTCCACTTGCCTCCTTGACCAACATGCTTTTTCAAAGAGGCTGCTGATGGCCTTATTGATGGTGTACTTGACAACTCAACAAGGGGAACACAGAAACCTTAGTTATTGGCAAAAACAGATATAATGAGGGAATTAGAAATAAACTTGATTAGATTAGGATCTAATCATTAATATTTTAGAATAAGCTCTTAAAGCACCGAGGTAGAAGATTCTCTTCCCATTTCTTTTTTTTTTCTGTTTATCTTTATCTGCTTATTAAACTCATTAATTTATTTATTTTTACTAGCTTTAAGTTTTACTCGGTTGGCCATGCTCTATTTCTCAGGGGTGGGGGTTGATTTGTTTTCAATCCTATTTGTATGGAATGATTATAATAAAATCAATAAAGTTAAAAAGGAAATAACTTGATCTCTTAGGCTTAAAAGTCAAGTCGGAGGTAAAGAATTTAGGGGTAACTATTGACTCTAACCTAAATTTTAATCACGTATTAATTAGATTACTATGACTGCATTTTTTTCTCTTAAGGAGCATAGATAAAGTTAGACCTCTGATAACTTTGAAAGAAATTTAAAAGTTAGTGCACACTTTTGTTTTCAGTCAGCTCAATTACTGTAATGAACTCCTAACAGGACTATCTAAGAAAGACATCAATCGGTTACAGTTAATGCAGAATGCAGCAGCCAGAAGCTTGACTAGAAAAAGAAAATCTGAGCACATCTCGCCAGGATTATCATTGTTACATTGGTTACCCGTATCACTTAGAATTGACTTTAAAATGCTACTAATAGTTTACAAAGCCTTAAATAATCTCACCCTGTCCTATATTATGGAATGATTGTCCCCTTACACTCCAAGTAGTAACTTCAGATCTTCAAATGAAGGTCTGCTATAACTCCAAGAGCAAACCTGAAAAGAAGTGGTGAGCTGGCTTTTTGCTGTTATGTCCCTAAAATTTGGGATACTTTACCAAAAGAAATTTGCCAGGCTAGTACTGTAGAGCAATTTAAAAAAACTGCTAAAACCCAATATTTTAAAATGGGTTTTTTCATAGCTACATTTTAGTTGTATCACTATTAGTGTATATGAACATTGAATTCTCATTTTCCTCTGGGTTCTGCAGTTCCCCACTAATCTCTACTATTCTCTGCTGTCTTTTCTGGTTCTTCTATGGTGGTGATTTGCGCTACTGCCACCATCACCACCTGATCAACGTGCCAGACTGCCCCCTTTGTTTATGGATTGAATTGTGGGTGTCCCAAATGTCCACCAGACCATCATCAACAATTTTTTCCATTTGAAACCTAAAAGCCATTAGGACTGATTTAGACCATCTATGTTCTGTAGAATGCCCATTGAGGGCTGGGTGATCTTTTGGCCTTGGAACCCCTGCAGATTTTGTTGTTTTTTTTTTTCCTGTAGCCTAATTGTAGGTTTTGTTTTTTTTTTTTTTTTCCCTGTCCTCCTGGCTTTTCAACCTTACCTTTTTCTTTGTTACATACTGTATATCATTGCCTAATCTTGTTTATGTTTTATATTAACTTCCTTTTATTTAATTTTGTAAAGTGCTTTGAGCTACATTGTTTGTATGAAAATATGCTATATAAACACAGTAAATGTTGTTGTTGTTATCAAAGACAGGATTCCAGCCAGTTTACAGCCCCACAACATGAAAACAGATCTGCAGTTTCCAGTACACTGCACATGGTTGTTACCAAACACATTCTTGTTTATCATGACATCAGAAACTGGGACATTTAGGGTAGCTGGTCAGACCCAAAAGTGAGAATTACACTATATTCTGGATTCTATATATTGTGTTAGAATGCTATGCATAGACCTTAGTTCTGCCTTTAACACTATCATCCCTGTGAAACTCACAACTTTGAGACTTAATACCATTTAGTTTAATTGGATTCTGGACTTTCTGACTACAATCAGCCAGGATCGTCAAATGTGCCTCCGCAAATTGAATTCTAAATAGTAGAACTCACTAGGATATGTGCTCATCCCCATAATTTATATTATTTTTTACCAGTGACTGCCACCCCAGAAATAGAGAAATGCCATCAAAATTACAAAAGACACCACTGTCATTGGGCTGGTTACTGATGATGGTAAAACACTGCGTTTTTTTTTGGGGGGGGGGGGGGAATCAAACACGCCTGAGCATGGTGGGTAGGTAAAAATATGACCTTGATTGTCAACAAAACAAAGCAATTAATACGAAGAGAGAAGACACGCAGCCCTACCTATATCAGTGGAGTTGAGGGTGAACATATGGAAAGCTTCTAATCCCTTGGAGTTCACATTACAATAGACTTTATCTGGTACCTGTACTCCTCTGCTCTTTTGAGGAAAGCTCACCTTCTTTTTAAGGGACCTTGTCAAGGAAAGACTTGCACCTCATGACCTTTTACAGAGAACATGGTGTTTTTAAGAGTGCACTGACCAGCCACATCAGTGTTTGGCAGGTGATCTGTAAGATGTCTGGTCATATGGCACTGCAGCAGGAGGTAAAACTGACCAGTCCATCACTGTCCATCGATCTTCCTGCCATCAGTGACATCGGTGGAAAGAGATGCCTGGGAAGAATCTACAGGATCGTCAAGGCCAGCATGCACCCTTAGCTATGGTCTCTTCTTTCTCTGACACCTGGGAGGTGCTACAGGAGGATATGCTGTCACTCCATCAAATAAGGAAACATCATCTTTGCTCAATCTGTAAAACTGTTGAAACTCTACTCTCCCTGTCACACAATGCTCTCAACCCACCAAACCAACCCCCCCCCCACCCCCCCCAAAATAGCAGTGGTCCAAGGGGGGAAAACCGTGACCCACCAAAAGGTTATTAGGTGCCCAAGACTCACTAATGTGAGAGGTCAATGAAGGTTATCCCGTCTGGTATGGATCAACAGAAGGACTATCGTGGCACATATCACTAGTCATTTTAATGAGGGATATGGGAGTAATGTGTCATAACATGCAGTGCCATCAGACCCTGTTAAATATGGGACTGCATAGCTACAGGCCAGACTGCTCTTACTAACTCTTGTCTGTCGTTCAAAGTGTCCACAATGAACATGCAAGCTCATTGTTGAAATTGGACCATGGATTAATGGACGGTGGCCTAGTTTGATGAATCCTGTTTTCTGGTGCAACATGTGGACAGTGAAGTATATGTGCATTGGTTACCCGGGAAAGAGATATGAACAGGGTGCACTTTGGGAATAAGACAAGCCAGTGAAAGTAGTGTGGTGCTTTGGACAAGATTCAACTGGGAAACTCTTGGTTCTGGCATAGATGTATACCACCTATCTAAACATAATTGCAGAGTTGGTACCCCTCTTCATGGCAATTGTATTTCATGATGGAAATGGCATCTTTCAGCACAATAATGAGTCCTAACACACTTCACTAATTGGGAATGGTTTGAGGACCACAAGGAAGAGCTCAAGGCGTTGCAGTGGCTTTCAAGTTTCCCAGATCTCAATCCAATCGAGCATTTGTAGGATGTTATGGAACACCAAGTCTGATGGGCAGCGGTTTCACCGTACAGCGTACAGGACTTAGAGGATCTACTGCTTATAGTCTGGTGCCACCTTGTACAGTCCATGCCTAGGAGTATCAGAGGTGTTGTGGTAGCACATAGAGGAGCAACAGCATATTTGGAAGGTGGCCTTTAATGTTTTGATACCTGAACTGTATGATAACAAAAACTATATAATATTTGCAAATTCATTTTCAGTGTTATTTTTAAATAATAAACCGACAATAACCTAGGGGAAACTACTTGCATAAACAAGTAAGATACAAATTTCTACTTTTCTAGACTTGTACAAATCCATCTTCCTTCTGCAGGTTTTGTGCTGCTTTAAGAGCACCGAGTTTATCTCGGGACGCACCTACAAGCTGCCACCATCTTGTGGAGGTAGGCCAAGTGCTTCTGCTCTCTAAATATTTTTTAGACACGATGCGCGAGCAATCAGTGAGCAGTCAGCCAAATTATATATATTTATAGAACATAATCATCCAACTGTCCACATTTCTTTTTACATTATAAACACTTGGAGGACTTCCAGTTGAAAATATAAATGCACGTGTGATAAAGGAAAGCCAAGCATGGCTGCATGTTTATGTTAGAACAACTAATAATTCCAAGGATCCTCCAAAGTACAAACAAGTCTAAAAAGGATCGTCATTCTTTATGATTTAGCACACTGAGAAATGACCTGGCATTGTCTTTAAACTAAATGGCCATTATCGTAGTACTTTATGACAATATATAAGCAGTTTACCTTTACTATAATTTACAAGGGACAGCATGACATACACACTTAAGATTTACAAATCTATCATTTGTTGAGCAAATGCAGACTGCAGAATCTGCGTCTAGAAGTGATCAGTCATCAGTTACTCCTCTGACTCGATCCCCGTAAGACACCAGGAGAAAATTCAGTGACTACCACAGCCAATGTACTGGCATAATTCAGAGAAGATAATACTAATAAACCATCTCATTTGACAAGTACACTGGAGGAGCTTTAAAAAATGCTGCATTTCAAAGGGCCTGCACAAATGTCTGACCATTTGCAAATGAGTAAAGCACACATGCAGCTAAATCTGTAAAAATAAGTGGAAAGTTTAATTCTGTTGCTCATTTGGAGCTTGCAGAACAAATACTTTAAAGATCTGCAGTTATAAAGGTTATGTGACAGAAGCAGGCATGACAGAAAATATCAGTTAACATAATGTGGTACATAATGTGATGTACTCTGTTAACTTGAAGTTAAGAAGCTTAAAATGCCTAACTGCCTGGTACTTTATTTACTGTACACAGTTTTAAAGGTATGCCATTACATTTTTCTCATATTTTTCTAAAATCTGAAGAGCTTAATGACGGAGAGCTATTAGATGGCAGTTTCTCTCCATAATGCATATACATGCCTATGGCATTTATATCCAAAATATTCAGTTTAGTTGCAAGATGACGACGGAGGAGACAAGAGCGTGCCACACTATATTGTACATAAAACAAACTTGTTACAAGTAATAAATTGTTCTTACGGGTCAGTTCTTTGCTTTTTCTCATCTGCAATGGCCAGGTTGCGGCACTGCTTCACAAGAACATTGAGCGCTCCAGTTTTGTAGCTGTATGAGATGTTGAGAAGAATCTCTCCACTGACATTCACATTACCATAGTCTCCAGTCTCGCTGTAAACACTCATCATACTGTTTAGACTGGTCTGAAAAAAGAAAACAGACACATAAGATTAAAAAGTTGCTTCTCTACTGAAGACGGTTTAGGTCTTGCATTTTTTTTATCCTTAATTGTGCACATATAATGGCAATGCTTTCAAAAGTTCTGAGAACATGGACAAGTATAACATGTCTTATGATAAACGGCACCTTGTAACACAAGTAAAAACGCCTAATGTAAAAGCATTTGAAGGAAGGGACATAATCCCAACATATAAACATTTGGCTATGTGCAATATTAATGTCATGTAATTTTATATCAAATGATGACTTTTTAATGTAGAGGGTATGGGAGGGCTGGAAAACTGTCTGGGTGTTTAGCAGTACTGTGCCTGGATGGGAGCCCAAGGTAATGGATGGACAAATTGCTTGCAGAAGCCACGTGCTCCCCCAGTACACTAGGTGGCAGTGTATATTCAGACTGGGCTCACTCAAGGCTGCATGGGAAGTGCAATTAGTGCATGGAAGCCCTGTGTGGATCCTCAGGAAGGAGCTCTTGGAGGGCAGCCTCTGAAACCCTAGCCATTTGACCTGGAAGAGCTGCTGAGGTGCACTAACAACATGCTAGAAGTACTCCCAGGTCCAACCTTAAAAGAAGCGTCTCATTCTCAGGCGAGTTGGCATTGGCATTGGATTAAGAATAACCCAGATCGCAGGTGGAGAAGGAAAAGAAATAGATAGATAGATAGATAGATAGATAGATACTTTATTAATCCCAAGGGGAAATTCACATAATCCAGCAGCAGTATACTGATACAAAGAAACAATATTAAATTAAATAGTAATAAAAATGAAAAAAGTTAGCATTTACTCCCCCGGGTGGAATTGAAGAGTCGCATAGTGTGGGGGAGGAACGATCTCCTCAGTCTGTCAGTGGAGCAGGATAGTGACAAAAGTCTGTCACTGAAGCTACTCCTCTGCCTGGAGATGACACTGTTCAGTGGATGCAGTGGATTATTCATGATTGACAGGAGTTTGCTTAGTGCCCGTTGCTCTGCCACAGATGTTAAACTGTCCAACTTTACTCCTACAATAGAGCCTGCCTTCCTCACCAGTTTGTCCAGGCGTGAGGCGTCTTTCATCTTTATGCTGCCACCCCAGCACACCACCGCGTAGAAGAGGGCACTCGCCACAACCGTCTGGTAGAACATCTGCAGCATCTTACTGCAGATGTTGAACGATGCCAACCTTCTCAGAAAGTATAGTCTGCTCTGACCTTTCTTACATAGAGCATCAGTATTGGCAGTCCAGTCCAATTTGTCATCCAGCTGCACTCCCAGGTATTTATAGGTCTGCACCCTCTGCACACAGTCACCTCTGATGATCACAGGGTCCATGAGGGGCCTGGGCCTCCTAAAATCCACCACCAGTTCCTTGGTTTTGCTGGTGTTAAGATGTAAGTGGTTTGAGTCGCACCATTTAACAAAGTCTTTGATTAGCTTTCTGTACTCCTCCTCCTGCCCACTCCTGATGCAGCCCACAATAGCAGTGTCATCAGCGAACTTTTGCACGTGACAGGACTCTGAGTCGTATTGGAAGTCTGATGTATATAGATTGAACAGGACCGGAGAAAGTACAGTCCCCTGCGGTGCCCCTGTATTGCTGAACACAATGTCAGACCTGCAGTTCCCAAGACGCACATATTGAGGTCTGTCTGTAAGATAGTCCACAATCCATGCCACCAGGTGTGAGTCTACTCCCATCTCAGTCAGCTTGTCTCTAAGGAGCAGAGGTTGGATGGTGTTGAAGGCGCTAGAGAAGTCCAAAAACATAATTCTTACAGCACCACTGCCTCTGTCCAGGTGGGAGAGGGATCGGTGTAGCATATAGATGATGGCATCCTCCGCTCCCACCTTCTCCTGGTATGCGAACTGCAGAGGGTCGAGGGCGTGGTGGACCTGTGGCCTCAGGTGGTGAAGCAGCAGCCGCTCCATGGTCTTCATCAGATGTGACGTCAGAGCAACAGGCCGGAAGTCATTCAGCTCACTAGGTCGTGATACCTTTGGGACAGGGGTGATACAAGATGTTTTCCAAAGCCTTGGGACTCTCCCCTGTTCCAGGCTCAGGTTGAAGATGCGCTGTAGAGGACTCCCCAGTTCCAACGCACAGGCCTTCAGCAGTCGTGGCGATACACCATCTGGACCCGCTGCTTTGCTGGCACGAAGTCTTTTCAACTCTCTGCTCACATGGGCTGCTGTAATTGTGGGTGGGGATGTATTACCTATGCTGGTACCAGCAGAAGGATGGTTGGAGGATGCAGTACTTCGAGGTGATAGTGGGTTAGGGTGATCAAACCTATTAAAGAA
Source organism: Polypterus bichir lapradei (assembly GCA_026402145.1). NCBI lineage: Eukaryota > Metazoa > Chordata > Cladistia > Polypteriformes > Polypteridae > Polypterus > Polypterus bichir. The sequence goes on from JANRMT010055472.1 coordinate 19,615, forward strand.
GTTGTTCATTTGGTTTGCTCTCTCCACGTCTGTCTCGATGGCGGCACCCCGCTTCGAGCTGCATCCAGTGATAATCTTCATCCCATCCCACACTTCCTTCATGCTGTTGTTCTGCAACTTCTGCTCCAGCTTTCTCCTGTACTGCTCTTTCGCCGCCCTGAGTTGGACTCGGAGTTCCTTCTGCACGCGCTTGAGCTCATGCTGATCACCACCTTTAAAAGCCCTTTTCTTCTGGTTCAAAAGGCCCTTGATGTCACTTGTAACCCATGGCTTGTTGTTAGCATAGCAGCGTACTGTTCTTACTGGAACTACAATGTCCATACAGAAGTTGATGTAATCAGTTGTGCATTCAACAGCCTCTTCAATGTTCTCACTATGTGACCCCAGGAATATATCCCAGTCTGTAGTTCCAAAGCAGTCTCTCAGAGCCTGCTCTGCCTCAGGGGACCACTTCCTGAATGAGCGTGTGGTTGTAGGTAGCGCCCTCACTCTTGGTTTGTATTGAGGCTGTAGCAGAACCAGGTTATGATCTGCTTTCCCAAGCGCAGGCAGCGGGGTGGCGCTGTATGCGTCTTTAACGTTTGCATACAGTAGGTCGATAGTCCTGTTTCCCCGGGTGTTACAATCCACATACTGGGAGAAGGCAGGTAATGTTTTGTCCAGCGTTACATGGTTAAAGTCTCCAGCGATTAGCACAAGTGCCTCAGGGTGCTGCGTTTGTAACTTAGCAACTGCGGAATGGATGATGTCACTCGCTATCTCCGCATTCGCTTGAGGGGGGATGTAAACAATGATAACAATCACGTGTCCAAACTCTCTGGGCAAATAATACGGACGCAGACTTACGGCCAACAGTTCGATGTCCCTGCAGCAATTGGAGATTTTAATGTTTACATGTCCTGAGTTGCACCACTTTGTATTGACATAGAGAGCGAGTCCTCCACCTTTCTTCTTCCCGCAGGTACTTGCGTCTCTGTCCGCTCTAACTGTGCTAAACCCGGGTTTAAAGGAGGCAATCTTCTGAAACTGAGACTTGTGCTCTGGGTTTGGGGTACAAGATGACCCCACTGTCCATAGCTGATTATACTTGTAATTTAGTAATGCCCTTCTATGAAGTATAGTTCTAGTCACTAGCAGTTCAACTATGACGGGAGTTGTGTACTATGAAGTCCTCAATGATGCAACATAATGTAATGGACACCCTCTCCTCACTCACCCCTAAGTCACAAAGACCGCTGTTACAAAGTGGAAGTGACACACTGCAAGCCATGGCCATTTTACTGATTAAATTTCCACAGTTGCCCAAAAACAAGTACAGGAAGAACAATTGAGAGTTGAATCATAAAATGTCGAAGTAACCTACAAATAAAGAAGGCTGAATGGTATTGATCTATAGGTACTTATAGGCACCTGGTCTGCTGCTTCTTAATAATTGATAAGCATTATCAATTCATGAGAATTAGAAAACAAAAACTTTCCTAGTCTTTTTTATCAAGTTCAACATCAGCCATTCAATGACTGATCACATCACTCACCGACGTCAACATCTGATAGAGGTGATCCACAGCATCATAACTTGATACACATCTGTCAAAAGATTTTCTTTTTCAAACTACACCAATTAACATTTTACCTGTAGTAATATACTGGGAAACACCTAGGATGTTTAGTCCTCCCAAGACCAAGGTTCCAGTCCTAGTAGTTTACGTGTACCAGGCGGTTGCCACACTGAACTTGCTTGACACTTGGAAGATGCCAGAGCTTTCATTTTTCTTCTTCCCATCATGAAAACAGCTTCTACAATTTGCTTCACACCCAGCAGATGTCACTGCTCTTCTTTTTCTCTTTTCCATGTCACCTTCTTGATCAGTTTTCCTACACAGTTTGCCATACAGAATTTCGCAAACCCCAAAAACTTTGCCAAGCTTACTGCTAGCCACATTTTTAGTGTCACCAGCATGTATCAGGTCATAAGCTTTTGATTAAGATCGCGGTTTTAGCCCCAGTGGTTTATGTGTAATTAAGTGACAGATAAATCACAACCATTAGCACAATATATACAGTACACACACACATATATATACAATACAATACAATAAAGTTTATTTATTATTATTCATCCATATATACACAGTATATATATATATATATATATATATATATATATATATATATTATATATATATACACACTAGCCATGCTACCTGTCAAAAAATAATTAAAAAATATTTGCTATCTCTTGCCCTACGTACACTTGCCTTGATTTCATGTTTATGAACGTCCCCCTATCGAGTGTGTTCCCGTAAAGCCTGTTTCTTTGACACAGTTGATATTTTCAGGTTTCTTGTACCCTGTCCTCTTTTATACTTGCTATCTTTGAGGGTGACTCTCTGCATGCCTTCTGTGCTGTTTGTCCTCCTCATTTGTCTTGCACAGACACACACACTTTAGTGATTTATTATGAAGTGTGTACGTGTATACTGTATTTACTAGTATGTTATATATGTCCACCTAAACTTGCATGTCTTTGGACTGTGGGAAGAAACCCACACATATATGGGGAGAGCATTCATACTCCACACAGGGAGCACCCAGGACTTGAAGACTGGTCTCACTGTTGTGAGGCAGGAGTGCCACCACTGTGCCAATGCTCTCTTTCATATAATTCTTCCATTATTTTTTCGATGGTCCCACTTCACATTGCTTGCACTTGACATGCTTGTACTCGACTCTGTATTTTCCTCTGCATGCATTTTGCCTTACTAGGCAGCTGCGTCCTTTACTTTGCCCTAAATGACTAATCAGTGGTCTGTACGGTCTGTACAGTGTGCCCCAGTGCAGGGTCTCGAACTACTGACTTTAGCTCATCTTCCCCCTTTTAAAAGCCTTCACACAGGATTCACTTTAGGATTTAGTGCTTTCAAACATTTGGAAAATATACAGAGATATTCTACTAAATGAAACAGTGACTGGAGAATAAATGCTCTATGCCTAAAAGCATAAAAACAATTTTAAATAATTATAAGAAATCATTTTATTGAATTAGTTACTTTAGCTTTGCCGCTACAAACCAAGTGATAGAAAACTATGCAAAAAGATTTCATCCATCCATCCATCCATAGTATATATCCATCCAACGCCATTATTGGGGTCACATGCGGCTATTGGGTGCAAGGCAAGAACCGGCCCTGGGATGCCAGTCCATCTCTGGGCACATTCACTCCCATGTCCCATAATGTCAACTTCTAGAATAAACCCACTCCCAAAAGCATCACCTACTAGAAAACACTCTCAAATAGGAGAAGCAAATGTTATGCAGTGATGCAAAGAATTGTGGAACATGTTAAAGTGTATACTTCTTTTCTCTTGTCTTATCTCAGTGCATTTCTGCACATTTTTTCAGGCTATCAGAGCTGTGTGGATGTACTGAGAAGCTGCAGACAAACTGTACACTGTTGTTGTGTTTTCCAGTACAACATTTTAGTCTTTATTATTGTAAATATACCATTAGTAATGCATGAATTTAACAGTGTAAAAACAATATGTGAAAAGGGAATTTGGAAAAAATTCCATTAAGACGTGCATGCATTGGGATAATGGCCCTAAGTGAATGTGCCAAGTCCAGGCTCCTGCTTGGCGCCTGATGCTGCCAGAATAACTCCAGCCTATGCGACCCTTATTTAGGTTTGAGAATGTTATTTAGTCAGCTATCAAACTCCTATTAAAAATTAAAGTAAGACAGCATACCAATAATCTATACTATTTAGAAATGTTGTGAAGACAAAGCAATATTTACTAATCTAGGAAGTGGCAGAATTTTGTTAATATAGAGTGGTAATTTGGACAGAACAGAGATGTAGCGGGTAGCGCTGTCTCTTCACAGATCCAGCATCCTGGCTTTGACTTCTGCACGTTCTCCCCATGTCTACATGGGATTTCTCTGGGTTCTCTGGTTTCCTCTCACATTCCCAAGATGTAGAAGTTATGCTATCAATACCTAAGGACCTATGTGTGCCTAAGGCCGCTGTCTGCCTTGTGCCCAAGTGTAACCAAGATAAGCCCAACCTCATAATAATCCCAAGGGGGGGCCTTGAATTGGATTATTCTTCACCTTTCCTCATCTGTTTGCATTTACTTCGGTTTGCAATCCTACCCTAACGTTGCTTCTCTAGTGGCACAGCATAAGAGGTCCAACGGGCGTGTTCAACGGACATCATTATTAGCAACTGTCGTCTTCATTTTCCAATTCCCTAATATGTGTTACGCCTGCATTCACCCACTGATAGCATGGCAGCAGCTACAAGATTCTCTTTGCTCTCCTAGGCTGAGTGTGTTTTAATAAGATACGATGTGGCTTTTAAGTGAATAAACTGTGTGACCAAGACTGTGACTATATTATAGAGCTTATAAGGAAAAAGTACTGCTATTTGTGATTGTGTGCATTTAAATAAGAGTTTAGCAAAAAAAGGTTTGGATAAAAGAGGACAGGCAGACAATGACATCATTCTAAGGGCATGTGGAGAAGCTGCACACAAATACTTGATGGGCTTATGACAGTTTAGAAGTAAACATTTTAGAAGACATTGTGGGTCAAGTGTGAGACCACTTTAGAAAATAGTTCCACTAGATCTGTTCTTCTTTTGAACCATCAGCTAAACAAACTGAGTGGAAAAACAATGTGTTTGAACAGACTGTTGTATTTAGGGATGAAAACAGACATGCACATGTTAGGAATTCTGAGAAAATATGTAAATATAAAACCAAAAGTTATTTGTTATTATCTATTAGAACATTTATATTTAAGCTTAGATAAACTAACCTGTGTGTGTATGCTTGTAAGATGTTGAACAGGGGATTTTGGGGACTTTGTTGTTTAACTTGTACCTCAGAAGTAGTTTAAAATAACTTCAGATTAACAGAAGCGCAAGACTAAGAGTAAAGTCTCAGTCATTCAGTTTTGACTGTTCTATACTCTGGTCCATAAGTATTTGTACAGTGACAATTGTCATAGTTTTGTCTCTGTATATCACCAAAATCGATTTGATTGAAGTGTGGACTTTCACTTTTAATTGAAGGCGTTTAATAAAAATATTGTATGAACCATTTAGAAAAGACAGCCATTTTTGTACATGGTCCCCCTATTTCCAGGGGGAATCATAAATATAATGAACATTTTCAATATTTAGTTGAAAATCCTTGGCAATCTATGACTTTCTTAAGTTTGGAACCCAGGGCAATCTCCAAGTGCTAGGCCTTTACTGCGGCCGTCTTCAGTTGCTGCTTGTTTGTTGGACTTTCTGCCATCAGTTTCGTCTTCAGCAAGTGAAATGTAGGTCCAGTTGGGTTGAGGTCAGTTGACTGACTTGGCGTTTGAAGAATATTCCACTTCTTTGCGTTGAAAAGCACTTGGTTTGCTTTCTCTGTATGTTTTGGCTCATTTTCCATCTGCACTGTGAAGTGTTGTCCTATCAGTTTTTCAGCATGTGGCTGAATCTGAGCAGATAGTATAGCCCTGTACACTTCTGAATGCATCCTGGCACTTCTGCCTGCAGTCATATCATCAGTAAACACTAGTGACCGACTTCCTTTCATAGCCATGCATGTTCATGCCATGAAACTGCCTCCACCATGTTTCACAAATGATGTGGTATTCACTGGAACGTTTCTTTTCTTCTCCATACTTTTTTACATTCTGGTATGTATTGATCTTCATTTCCTTTGTCAAAAGGAAATTGTTCCAAAACTGGAAAGGCTTTTAAAAATGTTTCCTTGGCAAAGTCTAATCAGTCCTTCCTTTGCTTGAGGCTTGCCAGTGGCTGGCACCTTGTTGTAATCCCTCTGTGTTTACTTTCATGTTTTCTTTTGATTGTAGGCTTTGGTAATAAGTCGGCCTCCCAGAGAGTGTTCTTGGTTTGGCTAAATATTGTGAAGGGGTTCTTCTTCACCAAGGACAGAATTCTACAATCATCCAGGACAGTTGCCTTCCATGATTGTCTAGACCTTCTGGTGTTGCTGAGTTCACCAGTGTATTCCTTCCTTTTAAGAATGTACCAAATGGTTGATCTGACCACACATCCATGTTTCTGCTATCTCCCTAAAGGGTTTGTTTTCTTTTTTTTAGCCTAAAGATGGTCTGTTTTTACTTGCATGGACAGCTCTTTGGACCTCATATTGAAAGTTCACTGTGACAGCTTCCAAATGCAAATTGCACACTTGGAATCAATTCCAGACCTTTTACTTGCTTAATAGTTAATGAAATAATGAGGGAACTGCTCCCACCAGGCTATGGAATAGCTTTTCAGTCAAATTTCCAAATACTTTTGAGTCCTTGGAAATGGGGGGGTAGGTCGCTATGCAGAAAAATATCTGTCATCCCTAAACGGCTCATATGATATTTTTGCTGAGCCCCTTAAATTAAAGCTCAAAGTCTACACTTCAATCACATAATGACTGCTTTATTTCAAATCCATTGTGGTGGCATACAGAGACAAAATTATGAAAATTGTGTCATTGTGCAAACACTTATGGACTTGACTGTAACTTACTAAAAATAACCCTCAACCATCAGTATAACAGAAAGAACTATTATTGCCATGATAGGGAAGCTATATATATATTTGAGAGAGATAGACGAAATGGAGGGATGACACACAGCTTTTAATATGAGAATGCTGTATTGGTATGAGTATTGGTATGCTGTCCGAGAAGCACCACCTGCAAACTTTTAAAAAAACATCTTAGTTGGATTAAGGAGAATGGACTCCTTTAATTACATGGACACCTCTCTCCTGGTTAGACTGCAGTGAAGCTTGCTTGTACAAACATTGATTTGAATCAATCAGGTTGTATGTTTTCCTATACTTTTGATTCTAGTATTTGATGCCTGGTTTCTCTCCAAATAAGAATAAGTAACAGTTAAATTAAAATTTGAATATTACCGCACTCAAACGTGCCTTATTTATTGATATCATCTGCCTCAGTGTGCTTGTTCAAGTGATTTATTTATTTATGTTTACCTCTTTCAAAGGTACCAACCGGGAAAACCAAAGGATAAAGGAGCCCTAACAGGAGAAACTCCTAGCCTTGTTGGAGTATGCCTTGCATGGTTTTTCAGGTATGAACCATGCTCGATCTGTTAGAACTGTGCAGCCATATTAGAGGTAACGATGAGGTTGCCGGCCTCTGACCCCTGCTAAGGTACTGAAGCAGTGGTAGCTGGCCTCGGCCATATATTCTAGGTGGTGATCTGGGATGTCCCAGCGGCGTTACGACTCTTAAAGTGGCTCGTGTTAAAGAATTCTGAAGTGTACTTCTTCCAGAGAATGGGACCAGGGGCCGCAATTGTCCCTTGGATTCTGTTGAGGTACTCTAACTTGTATTTGATCTGGAACCTGGCAGGGGGAGTGAGAGGTCCTCAGCCACTGTCATGATGAGTGAATGTGACATACTGTAGGCAAGTACTGAGAGGTGTACACGTAAATCAAGGCTAATAATTTAGCCATCCCCAACAATAACTTGTCCACCAATATAAAAAGAAACTTAGAAGTTACGTTACCTTTCATTAACACTTTTACACAGCAAAATAATGAAAGTTTGAACTTAACATTCAATTTCAATTATAGATTCTGATCCCAGTTATTGTATTGCACATTCTGAACAATCACATTCTCTAAAATTATATTGTTTTACAATTCTGTTTAACTTACCTGTTGCTGAATATGTTACAGGATGGTAAGTGTTAAAGTAATGCACAATATTTATTAAGATTATTTTTGAGGCTGTGGCTACCAGAGGCATCTGGAGGCTATGATTTATACCAATGGAGAAGACTGGCAGTGCACCCAAAATTTTACACACAATCTATCCACTACTTCATTTTTTTTTCAATCTTTTAAATTCAGCAAAGCAATAGTGAGTGAGCATTAAAGGAAATACATCATGTTTAAATATGAAATGAATACTTTGAGATTCAGTAAATGTACATTTTGAGCAGGGGTGTCCAGTTAAACTCAACTCCATTCTCCAAACATCAGGCTCAAGAGTCAGACTGAAACAAGTGGCTAAAATACTTGGGTTTAAATTAAAATAACTTTCCTAAAGTTATTTATTCAGAATTGTTTGCAGTATTAATCCAACTGCAAAAAGAAAAAAAAAGTCATCCTGTGCAACATGGTCAGTTGTTTTAACATTTAGTGTTGCTTTATGACTTGAGTGTATCCTGGAGGTGATGCAAATACCTGATTAGATGGGTTTATCGGATGTATGTCTGGCAAATATGAACATTCCATGCCAAAGAAAGAGATAATCAGGGGAACACACCATTACTGATTTGTAAAAAGAAATGAACACACATATCATGGAGACCAACACAGTCCTAAAGGAGCTAAAACAGACAAGTGAGATGGAGAGGAGAAAATGAGAAAAGCAGAGGAACTCACAGTTTCTGCGTCAAAGTCAGGAACATTTAGGTAACTCCATTTTCGTTCGGAGCCAGAATGAGCAGTCTTACATCAAGAGCAAAGATTTAAGGAGGCAGAAGCAGAAAGAAGAAATCAGAAAGACAGAGGGACAACATGGAGAAAGAAAGCATTTGGTACTAGAGAGCATTAGGGTGGAGATCACAGTGTATACTATCACAAGGCACTTTACAGAGCAAATTGGATTTACAACATATTATTGAAAAAGTCACAAAAACAACAAATAAAGTAAAAAAAACAGTAGAACAAGTCAAAGAATGATGAAATATTGACCAGCACCAAGGGAGAACTTAGATGAGGCGTGATGTTAAGGATACAGAATTCTGCACAGTGGAAAAGAAGGATATCATTAGAGTTGTAGATCTTGTGAGTCTTTGGTTTGGAGGGTCATTATGGTCATGTGTACAAAGTACAGTGAAACTCCTGCTTGCAGGTGCGAATCAACATGCAACACATTGTCATGACCCACCAGGATTAATGGACTTTAACTGAGCCCCTTGCAGTCACCCATGACTGCTACATTGATGACGAATCAAGTATCTCCTACACTGCATTTTTCACTGTGCATGGCTTAGTTTTTTGGGGAAAATCAGAATAATATCAGGAGACGGAGACATTCAAGTTGGTATGTCTGATTTTCTTTAACATAAAATAATTTTTCAGAAAGCATTTGATAAGGTGCCATGTGAGAAAATGGGCATCAAATTAAAAGAAGTGGGAGTTCAGTATGTAGTGTGCTCAGGGGTGCAGAATTGAGCATATATACACGCTTAACACAGGAAGCAGATGGTTAAGGTAAGAGGAACCTTTTCAGAATTGGCTGATGTTAGAAGTGGTGTTCCACAGGGGTCAGTGTTAGGGCTGCTACTGCTTTTAATACATATAAATGACTTGGACAGGAATATAACTAATAAGCTGGTTAAGTCTGCAGATGATACCAACCTAGGTGGACTGGCAAAAAATCTCGAATCCACTGAATCATTACAGAGGGATCTGGACAGCATACAGGCCTTTGTTGCAGATGAAACTTAATGTCATTAAATGTAAAGCATTACATGCTGGAAGTAAAATTGTTAGGTTTGAATACATAGTGGGAGGTCTGAAAATTGATAGTTCAACTTATGAGAAGGATTTAGGAGTTGTAGTGGACTCTATGCTATCAACTTCTGGTGGTTAGAAGCCATTAAGAAGGCAAGCAGAATGTTAGGTCATATAGCGCGATGTGTGGAGTACAAGTCCAGGGAGGTTAAGCTCAAGCTTTATACACAGCAGTGGTGAGGCCTCATCTGGAGTACTGTGTGCTTTTTTTGGTCTCCAGGTTAGAAAAAGGACATAGCAGTGCTAGAAGAGGTCCAGAGAAGAGTGACTAGGCAGATTCCAGGGCTACAGAGGATGAGTTATCAGGAAAGATTAAAAGACCTGAGCCTTTTCAGTTTAAGCAAAAGAAGACTAAGAGGTGACATGATGGAAGTGTTGAAAATTACGACAGGAATAAGTACAGTGGATCGAGACTATCATTTTAAAATGACTTCAACAAGGACACAATTGGAAACTTGTTAATGGTACGTTTTACACATATATTAGGAAGTTTTTCTTCACAAGGAAACCAGAGACACGTGAAGTGAGTAAGTTACCAAGTAGTGAAGAATTTGTACAGTAGAATTTTAAGGACACTGAAAATTCAACTTGATGTTATTTTGGAGGAATTAAGTGGACAGGACTGGTGAGCTTTGTTGGGCTAAAGGTCTGTTCTCTTCAAAAATTTTCTAATGTTCTAGTTAAGTATAATAATATATATAAAAAATAATTATTGGCCTTCAAGTGTGTGTAAGAATGGGCTATGAACCCTTGCCATTTGGAGTAATCACCTAATTTACATTTTTCTCATGCAGATGTTTTCCTATAATCTACCCAAATATTTCTGGATACATTTCATTATTTCATTTTAAGCAGTCTGGCTTAGCTAAATGTATCAGGCTTTCTTGCTTTATTAAATGCAATTGTGAATAAGAATTCTCTTGTCCTTGTGACACTGAGCAATAAAGAAACTAAACTAAGCATTCAGTGGAAGGCAGAGGATTGTCCCAGAGGTATGGAAAAGCTCCTCTGCATTTTGATTTCAGTGCTATTCTAACATATTCAAAGTGTAAAGAAAAATCTGAACATGAAACAGCATATAATACAGAAATAAGAGATGAGGTGCAGGATGGGGCCCAAGGGCATGTCACTGACTCCATTTGACATCTGAAGGCTTCGGAGGAAATGGCACACACTGAGGAAGATAAACACGGTAAAGCAGATTTGCAGCGATATGAGTTTAGCAAACTCCGATATCTAAGCAACTCAAAATCAACACTTCAGAATCTCATCTTCAACCAGACAGATATTGCTCATTATAAGAATCAAGTTTCTTTGCTGACAACAGGAAATTCTGTATATTGTCTCTGTGAATGGGCTTTGCGAGGCTGCATGAAAAAGCAAAATATGTTGAGCAAAAATGTCCTTTTATTTTCTTGCTGTTACTCTGAGAATTCTTTAAGTGCTGTAATTAATAATTTTGTGAACACGTACTTAGGACAGCATTGGAGCGAATAAAAAAAAAAAAAAACAAATCAGCCAGCATTAAGTTTGGACTTGAGCTTTAGGGAATTTTGCCGGAGTGAAAGAAGCATTGCACATAATGAAAAAACTGAAGCAATTCTTTAGTCGTCTAGAAAACAAATACTCCCCAAAGGGGTCCGACTGCAGCTCTGTGGCATTCTTTTGATGGAAGACTCAGCTCAGGCTGAGCGTGGATTCTGCTGAGGGTATAACAAATGAGGAAAGGACACTCATCCAACTTCAAAGAGCAGCATGAGGGAAAAGACGTATACAAAATGTACAAAACACAAGACCCATTTTGGGAATACAAACTGTTGATTTGTTGTAGTTGGGGGGGGGCTGCAGAATGGTGCAGTGGCATAGTGGTTAGCACTCCATCTCATGAGAATGGACTCAAATACTGGCTTGCTTCGCTGTCAGTGTAGAGTTTTCATATTCTCCCAGTATTTGTGTACATTTTTCTTTCTTTTGATATTTCAAAGCTCTGTGTGTTAGGTTTATTGGTGCCTCTAAACTGGGTACCAGATACCTGTGTGTATCAGTGTGAGTGTGTGTAAATGGGCTAACTCCCTAACTAATGTCCTCCTGCAGCCCAAAGCTAGTTTACACAGAATCAGGAAATGCATGGAGATGAATTTTATAGCCCTATAAAATCATGAACCTTTTACAGATTACTCTATCAGATGCAGCAAAGTCCATGCCAGATGGGTTATTGAAGTGTCAGACCTTCTCAAACTGCCTGCCTGGAGGTCACAAAGCTCATACAGCAACTGATGTGATCATTTTCTGTTGCACTTCCTTGGGAGTTTCTTTATTTTTCAAAAGACGGCCTGCGTATTTAAATATTTGTTTTGAGAGGCATTTAAAGACGGCATATGGAGCTGATACACCTTTGTGTTCTTATTCTTATTATTTCCTTTTAACTCATTCATTTGGGGCTCGATTCCAAAGTGCTTGTGCGTATGTTCTTCTCCCCCCCCCCCCCCACGTGTGTCCACGTAGGTTTTTTCTTTGTTTACCAGTCAAGACATGAAGAGCATTAAATGAACGGAAGCCTCTAAAGTGACCACTCTAACTGAGAGTTGTGTGCTAAGCAGTGAGTCATGACAAACTCCAGCCCCCAGTAAAGTGGTTTGATGAATATGAATGTTTTATTTGATATTGTTATTGTTGCTTGGAGAACAAATGTGCTGCTCAGGTTTTCAGTTTGAAGAGAAGTGACAAGACGGGGTGTATAGCTGGTGGTTTAAAAAAAGGTAAACTTGAAAAACTAAAGGCATCCACAGTTAGCCACAATAACAAACGTCATTCCAAGCATCATCTTCTCTGCAACTGTAGCAGTGCCACATATGGGGTTGTCCTGTTTAGCATTGTGTCTGATATTACTTCACAGATGCCTGGGATGTCAATGTGGGGTCTGTGTCTTTAAATGAGGTTTGCATGGATGTGGAAGGGCTTTTAGAAATTGTAATTTCTATCTATTTGTATGCACTGCAAATATAAAAAAACAGAAGTGGAGGATACAGTTGGTCTTTTTGAAGTTCCAATCATTTTACCAACTTCTGCAGCGAAGAGAGCATTTATGAAACTGCAAGAAAGTGCTGAAAGGGTTTACCCTGCTATCAGTTACCAGGGACCGCAGTGAGCATTTGTGCCATACCTACCCGCGATGCTCTTCAGGGAAGAGACGCACCTCACTAAACTTCATCTGAAGGCGGGTGATAGGACTGTGTGGGTATATCCTTTATTCAGAAAGCAGTTTACACAAGGGGGCAATCCATTACGTCTTTTAAACCAGATAAACTGCTTATTTCACTAACTGATTTATTTTTACAGTAAGGAATTTCCAGACTGTATATATCGTGTGGAGGTGCACATCTTATATGTTTACTGTTGTTTGTCATTGTTGTCTCTGTAAATAGCTACATATATTTTGGTGTTTCGATTTTATTTAAACATTTCCTGGTGTGACTGGTTGGTAGGGGTTAGGTGTGGGTCTAATTCCATCCCTCCCTCATTTCTTAAATCTGTCTCTCTCAAAAGTCAGGGTTGACTACAGCACTTATCCAGATCAGGGCAAGTGTAACTTGGTGCTTATCTTAGCAGCACATGGCAGAAGGCAGGTGAACCAGTCCTAGCAGTGCATCAGTCCATGACAAGGCATGTTGAAAAGGACACACAATCTCTCGATTACATGGAACCATTTATACAGGTCAATAAGCCTAACCTGCATATTACTAGGGGGACTAAAACCTGAATACCTGGAGGAATCCCTCACTACACGCACTGAACAGTCCCACAGCCCAGACGCATATGAGGTAGCAGCACCAATGACTGTGCCACCATGACACACAAAATTACTACAAAGCAGATTGGGAGACTGAGCGTCTGAGGAAAACTCGTACAGAGGCATATGTGACATGTTAAAAGTGGGGTCTCAGTTTGGGCTAAGAACTCAGAGAAAAGCATTTTTAAGACTTGACGCTGTTTTAACAATGCAAAACTAACAGCCTTATCTCCCTCTGCTGTGTGGAACAATAGAATAACAGGCCCTTAGTTCATAAAGTTTGTTTAATTGGAGCGTTAAAAAGCTTATTAGTGTTCCATTCTCAATAATCAGTATATTTCTTATATAGTAACACAGGCTTGAATCTGTTAGTCATTGCTTAGCAGATTGGATGTGACTGCCAAGGAGACATATTGGAGTCATTCTGATTTCTGCGGAACTGTTTAAGTTAAGGGTTAGCTGAAGTGTTGTTTCATTAATGCGCACTCCGGGAACTGCCTTACTTTTCCAAAGTTGTTTTGGTCAGCATTATCTGTTGGAAGGAAACCAAAAAAAAACTAATTTCATGTTAAACTTCATGCTGGTCTGGAAAAGTTTTTGCTGAGAGTAATCATATTAATACTTCTTTTGGAGTCTACAGCATTTTAATTTAATAAAAGGAAAAGACTAATATTCTGCTAATAAAAGTTGAGTGAACAAGCAGATGAGTCAGGCCAGAGAGAGCAGACGGCCTCATTCTGTGGACGGTTCCCATCCTATGTGCAGCCTAGCATCTTTCTTTCTTGCTTTGTATTTTTCCGTTTGTTAGATTCTAGGTGAGCTGCACTTCTCTTTGAACAACTTATTAAACCAAACAATTATCTTTTCATTAAGTTTATTTAGTTTAAAAGGAAAAAAAAAGGTTTAGCTTCTTTTGGTTTTCTCCATATAAAAAGTACTGCTTACAAGGGATGGACATACAAAAGACACATTTTCATATATCAGTACTTTCATCTGTTTTATTAAGCCTCTTATTCAGTTTGAGGTTTTACTGAGCTGCAGCACATCCCGACAGCAATGGCAACGGAGAGCAATCTCCTCAAAGAATTCCAGCTCACCATTCATTGCATACAAACAGAATCACACACACAATCACCCAGCAGTAACATCTGCTGGCCTGACTGTACCTCTTTGGAGTGTGGGAGGTAACTGGGGTGGTCCATTTAACTCACACTTCAAATCCCTCATTTGTTGGGGTAGAGCCTCTGTTAACTGAATGAAAGAGTGACGGGCGCTGAGCAGGCTCCTGTCAATCATGGACAATCCACTGCAACCACTGAACAGGATCATCTCCAGACAGAGGAGCAGCTTCAGCGACAGACTGCTGTCACTGTCCTGCTTCACTGACAGACTGAGGAGATCATTCCTCCCCCACACTATGCGACTCTTCAATTTCACCCAGGTTGGGAGTAAACGTTAATATTATACAGAGTTATTGTCTGTCTGTTATACCTTCATTGTTATTACTCTTTAATTTAATATTGCTCTTTATCAGTATGCTGCTGCTGGAGTATGTGAATTTCCCCTTGGGATTAATAACGAATCTATCTATCTATCTAACTGTTAAAGCTCTCCTGGTACTCCAGTTTTGTGAAGGTGTGTGTGCGTTAAGCTGACTGATGTTACCAAAGTCGCCACGTGTGAGTAGGACATGATGGACTGGTGCCCCGTTTTGTGCTGTGTTTCTGATGTTGCCCAGATAGGCTGATGTCTCCTATTACCCTGAACTCGATTAGGTAGGTTTGAAAATATTATGTTAGTTAGTGGAGAAAACTCTTCATCCTTAAGTTGATTAAGAGTAACAATAAAGAGCGTGACAAAAATGATCAATGTGTAACAATGAATTGAACTTACAACAAGCAGGCCTTGATTGAAAATTTACTTGAAACACCCTGTACTTCTGAAATGTTAATAAAGCAAATGCTGCACTGATTTTTTTTTAGCGGAATGTGTACAGTATGACTGCATATTTCAATAAATAATGGGGACACGATTGATTAAATCTCTTTCATATTACTGGTGGAACAGCTGCAAAATCTCAACTGAAATTCTGAAATAGACAAATTATAGACATTTAAAAACAGAACATTCTGAAGAAAGTGGAGTAAATAAGAGATTCTGATAATATTTTGAAGCCAGAAATTCACCCCCCTGCCCTCTTTTTTATTTTTATAACTTGAATTATTTGTATAAGGGCACATGAATTAGATCACATTTCATTCATGGGTCACTATCACTTAAGAGGAGAGGAGACGGGCACGAAGTAAAAACCCTTACCATTGACAGCCCACTTGACAGACTGCTTCTGTGAGTAAATGAGCGGCGTCCAGACATTTCCTCGATGTCATCCTCTCTTTCTACTTCTTCCAAGTCCTCCTGAAAACATGAAAACTCATTTGAAACAAAAAACAGCAAAGAGTAATCACCATCATGCTCAATTAATGTTTCCACATGGCCAGCATCTTACATCCTCATATTACGAACACTAAAGATGGCAACCGACCGCTACTGCCATTTCTGCTCACTAAATACCCCTGCTGCTTTTCTCTATATATTTTGGCAATGCCCACCCAACTGTTCCTACTGGTCCTTCATCTCTGCGTTGGTTTGCTCAGTTTTTTTCTATAGCTATTCCTTTCTAATCTTGTACCCTTCTCTGCCTGCACTTCTTGGCTCTCCATTTTCCCTCTACATAGAAAGTGTCCCCCTCACCCAAGGTACCATTGCAGTGAAGTTGGCTCTGCCCTCTTGATAAAAACCCATGGAGTCTTTCTTTCTCTCTTTTAACTTCATTTTATTAAATAAAGTGGTTCTTCTCTTTTCTGCTGTGTGGATCAACTTGTCAACAAGGTTCACAATCAGTAATTTCCATAATCAAGCTGGTTGGGGCTGGGTGGCGAGAACATTTTGGTTTTTCTTAATCCATCCTTTCCTGACCTAGAGTTGCCTCTGTCACCCTCTCTAATAGATGTTCTGGTTCTTCTCTAATTTTCCCCTTTCCATTTCTTTTTATATCACTTTTTATCAGTGGCCTGGGGTGAGAGGAGGGCATTAGCTTGCCAGTGTTGTTTTACCTGTTACCTTTAAAACAGTTGAAACTGTTCACACTTGTGAATTTTGTATTCACAAAATATGTGAACAGAAAAATAGAAATACAATCAGTGGAGATGGCTCAAAGTAAGTGATTAGACTTGTTTCAGTTTTGTACCTACACACTAAAAAGTAATGATTCTTCAATGGCACTTTATGCTTCTTTACTGGGTTGTGTGGTTCCTTGTAGCTTTGCTGCTTGACAAAGCACCATTAAATTCTGGGAAAGGTTCTTTGCATATGAAGTTGGTTCTTTGTGCGTTGAAAAACTTCCTAATATGTAGAAAAAAAATGAAATCCTTAATGTATGGCAGGCTACCGAGTAGGACACTAACAGTTTAAGAAAACCTGGACTTAGCCTGTGGTACCGTATGCAGCAAGAGTCCTTTTACAATTATAAGCCACTGGTATTTCACAAATCTGTTGCCATCAATTCATTTTTTTTCATCTGTAAGAAGCCTGTTACGGATCTAAATAAACAATGGTTCTTTCTGGAACCTTCATGTGGATTGGTCTTTTGGGAACCAAAATTTGTTCGCCTGTGGCATCGCTCTGGAGATCCTCTCCATACATAGGGTGATGATACCTGAAATCAGAAGCCTGGCTATCATTAGCTATTTTTTTCTAGTAAAATAAAATCCATCCATCCATCCATTATCCAACACGCTATATCCTAACTACAGGGTCACGGGGGTCTGCTGGAGCCAATCCCAGCCAACACAGGGCGCAAGGCAGGAAACAAACCCCGGGCAGGGCGCCAGCCCACCGCAGGTAAAATAAAATGATTTTCAGTATTTTTAAACAAGGTAAAATAAAATGATCTTAGTAGTTTTTATAATGTATTAGTGACTCAGGCAAGAAGGACAATAAATTAAAGAACTGATCCAAATAGAAACTTTAAGACTGGCTGTTAAAATTCAGTAAGCAATAAAAATCATGGACAAATTACACTCTGAGAGTTCTTTTTTCATTTTGTTGCACTTAGTGTTTTATATTGGGCATTCAAGAAAACAAAACATTTTTTAATTCTTTTACAGCTTCACTTCCGTTCTGTACACTCCTCATTGCTGCCATTTCAGCACACTCATGACACCGCCTTGGGCCTTTAAATCATTAAAAAGCGTAAGGTTTATACAAGAGGTCTCACACCACAATGCAGTGGCATGAAAATCTTTGAACTGAAAGGAAATGCGTATTTTTTATGGCCCATTTCCTGCCTGGATTATTTTATGGAAATCCACATCAGCTGCAGGTGTTATGTTTCAGACCGAGGCAGTAAAATAATAAACCTTTCTGTTTTCAACACAGAGGGGATTTTTTGTCCTTCTATTTTCTTTTCCAGATTATGTGTGATGCCTTGAATAACTTGGCTCTGTGCATTGTACATATCCGCCAAATATAACAAAGCTGATGGACTGAGAAATTTTCTGCCTGTTTTTGTGAAAGATGTATAAATAATTTAATCGAGTTGTTCTTTGTTCATGGTCTGATAGTGACTGAGTACAAACAAAATGTATAATCTGAATCCCACAAAGACTGGATAAAAAACAGAGTTACATTCAAACTTACCAAAGGCTCATTCAGATCTCCAGGGACTGATCTACTCCTAACACTCAGTGTGTCGTCATTTTCTCCATAGGGTCCAGTGAGGTCTATTTCAGACTTACTGCGGTCTGTAATAAAACATGTAGAAGTGGAGAAAACAGCATCAAAACACATTCCACAGTGGAGTAATTGAAATGGCTACACGTGGATGGAAGAACTTCATCCTGGACCAAACAACTATCAGATGTAGACAAGGAAATTCTTACTTTGTAAAGACAACATATAAGAATAACCTAGTTATCAATCTCTACTTTATTTAAAATATCATTGAAATTGATATATCTCTCTATTATAAAAGGAAATCCTGAGATGAGACAAGACTATTTCCATGAGATTTTTTCAAGTCCCGCCCTCCTCTCAACCATATTCAACCATGCACACTGTCCTCTCACCTCTCATTCAAGTGAATGCTTTTGTCAGACACAGTTCCTGCTCTCTCAGCTCTTAAAAAATTTTTACATTTTCCTCACTTTAAGATCACAAATGAAGAAGACTTATTATGTCCAAATCTTATTGAAGAATTTAATCCCAAAGGGTTATTAACCGAAGAAATGAGTGCACGGGCAATCCTAGCACCAAGAAATGATGAAGTCAAACGAATTAACATAAAAATTGTTGATTGGTTACATGGCAAATTGGTTAAATGTATATCAATAGACTATGCTGAAACAACTGGTGGTTATTGTGCTAAAGATGAAAACATTAACTTATAATATCCCGTAGAATATCTACAACCATTAACACCATCTGGTCTTCCACCACCTGAATTACTGTTGAAAGAAGGATGTGTCCAAGAAAGGTAATGTAGTGCATCTTCCACGGATAACATTAAACACCAAAGGAAATCTTGATATGCCATTCGTATTTAAAATATAACAGTTTCCCGTTAGAATAGATTTTGCAAAGACAATTAACAAATCACATTGACAAACATTCGAAAAAGTCGGTTTATTTATTAGAGAGAAAGAAATGAAATTCACTCACGGGCAGTTATATGTTGCATTGTCAAGATGTAAGTCCAATCACAGTATCAAAATTCAATGCGATATTAACTAAAATTTAATTAAAAAAATTGTTTTTACTGAAGTTTTACCGTAAAAGTGTAAGTTTAAAAAGTATTTGTGTGTTAATTTCAAATCCAAACAGAGCGAAATCAAAGAACGCAACAAATATTTCTAACACATCATAAAACATAATTTACTTTCAAATTATTACATTTAGCGCTGCTGTGTCGCAGTTAGGAGACCTGGGGTCGCTTCTCGGGTCCTCCCTGCGTGGAATTTGCATGTTCTCCCTGTGTCTGCGTGGGTTTCCTCCCACAGTCCAAAGACATGCAGGTTAGGTGGATTGGCGATTCTAAATTGGCCCTAGTGTGTGCTTGGTGTGTGGGTGTGTTTGTGTGTGTCCTGCGGTGGGTTGGCACCCTGCCTGGGATTGGTTCCTGCCTTGTGCCCTGTGTTGGCTGGGATTGGCTCCGGCGGACCCCCGTGACCCTGTGTTCGGATTCAACGGGTTGGAAAATGGATTATTACATTTAACTATTTTTAATATGGTTAATTAATTGTACTATTGCGGTGGGCTGGCACCTTGCCCCCGTTTGTTCCTGCCTTGTGCCGTGTGCTGGCTGGGATTGGCTCCTGCAGACCCCTGTGACCCTGTGTTAGGATATAGTGGGTTGGAGAATGACTGATTGACATGCTGTAATGTAAAATAGTTAGGTCTATTATGCATATGTAACAATTCCCATGAATTTCCATTACACTGGCTTTTGTTCACTCAAGGTGCTCTTTATCAAATATTATGTTTTGATTGAAAATACTTTTACGTGGCATTGATGAATTCCAAAAGTTGTCGGAAAAACTGAGGAATTTTGCCCTCAATAATAAAACCAGAAAAAAAATTCTTAAGGTGGGCATAACTGGTGCTCAGATATACAAGGTATGTGTGATATGAGAAAAAGGCAAACAAAATTACAGTTCAAACAGCAATGGTGTTCAGATACAGAAATGGTAAAATTGCTAAATATTTCTTCAGTGGATAAAACATGAATTCATTACCAGATGAAAGTGAGGTTCTGGAAACAGCAATTGAAGGTGGCCCAGCTGGATACCTGTACGGTTTATTGGGCATGTTCCCAAAATCACTTTCATTTGCAGGAAAGTTGATCCCACTCTCTGCTCCATCAGCCTGAAAGAAAGAAAGAAAGCCATTGATATTTTTGTCATCAGCACCTTCACTGTTATCACCTAAATGAAACTAAGAGAAAGAGACACCACTCTCCACAGCAAGGATTTGTTGTGCTTTGAAGTTTTTAAAGCTGCACAGCTCCAATACCACCACAAAAGCATTCCTCTTCTCAAGATACTTTACAAACTACAAGACTATTAAACAAAACATGAAAAGAAATACACACATACATACAGCAAGTACATGAAATGCACCACTGGACATTGCAAGAAGACCTGAAAGGTTTTACCCAGAAAGAGTCAAGAGGAGCGATACAAACTCAGCACAGTTATGTCATACAATTTCAAAACAGAATACATAGCGATAATGATAGACAAACGAACAGTCAGTTAATAAAGGAGCTGTATTGATCAGTGCACCTACAAAATAAAACTACAAATGAAAATGATTTTTTTGAAATTATTGTAATGTTAAAAAGCATTATAAACTTCCTCATAAAACTGATCATTAATTTACAGGTATAACCAAAGTAGCATGTTAATTCTTTCTAATCAACGTGCTCCCCGACTTACTCATGGGACACTAAATAGTTCTTAAATTAACACTTCTTACCACTACGGTAGAGATAGACGGCAGACAAAGCACAACAAATTCAGGTCACAATAATTTTCTAATACTTTAGTATAACAGCTTTATATCTGAGATTATATATTTTATTACTCGCTAATTGATGTTCACTCATGTCAGACCAGTTTAGAGGTTTTAATTAAACTTACGTGGGATACAAAAAGAAAAACACATGCAAATCTGCAAAGTTAATGAAGAAAGTGACCGTGTAGCAGATTCTGGTCTCTAGGACAGTAAGGCAGCAGACACCTATAAATGATTAACTCTCCCTTGAGCTTTGCTTTTGCATCTGTCTGCTATTCTGCATTGTATTACACCAATTTTATTAAAAGCTTACCCTTCTGCTAGTACCAGAAGCAGAGCTGCGTATGCTTGGTGTTGCTGATCTTCCTGGAGATGGTGTTGGTCTCAGGTTATTGGGGACTCCTTGCACCCCAGAAGGGTCTACTGCAAAAATGCTACCCCTGAAAAAAAGAGAGAGGCAAACTTGTGGATGACGTTTAGACACAGACAAGCTCCTGACTTGATTTTTTTTGTTTTGAATATTCTGAAGTCCTTCAAGTTTAATATATTTAATTGCATTCACACAGACATCATAAAATAGATCACCCCTATAGTGATGAACTACAGCATTTAAGTCAAAATTGGGACTGTTATGTATTGAAATAAATGTAATAATGATTGGTAGTATTCCCAGGCAGAAGGGAGCGCCACAGTGGGGTTAAGAGATACCTTGGACAAGTGGTTACAAAAAGTGTTCTTAGTAAAAAGACTACTGTGCAGTTAACATAACTTCTGGCCTTAATGCCTAGCATTGAATATCTGCTGTCATCAGCCACAAATTACCTAACCTAACAGGGACAGTTACTGTGTGTGACAACTTTTCTAATCTTATTAGTCCATTTCACTGATGAGGTCAAGTATAAAAATTAGCAATTCAAATGTTCCATACTACACACACACAGTTTAGTTTCACAAAACTTTCCCAATGGCTACTCAGTTACATTTATTCTTTTACAGATGGCAGACTGGGAGTTGCACCATAGTAACAGAAAATGCAAAATTATGTCTTATGCCAGTGTAAATGAATACTTTACTCACATACAGTACAGGCCAAAAGTTTGGACACACCTCCTCATTCAATGTGTTTTCTTTATTTTCATGACCATTTACAGCACTCCATCACTCTCCTTCTTGGTCAAATAGCCCTTACACAGCCTGGAGGTGTGTTTGGGGTCATTGTCCTGTTGAAAAATAAATGATCGTCCAACTAACCTGACTTCTGCACAGCACAACTGCTGGTCCCAACCCCATTGATAAAGCAAGAAATTCCACTA
>JANRMT010055493.1:0-13594 GCA_026402145.1 Polypterus bichir lapradei
ATCTATCTATCTATCTATCTATCTATCTATCTATCTATCTATCTATCGAACCCATCTCGTTGTAAAGAATGGCTAGCAAAACTTTTAGGTCTTTTGCGCATTTCTTAAACACAAAAAACAATTGGCTGTTGTTAAAGAAGTAAATCTTTACAGAACTATTTCACTGCTTGCAGAAAAAAGTAGTTTAATGATTCCACAACAGCTAGAAAGTACAAAATCTTTGTTTGGTTTTAGCAAACAAATGGGACTGTGCCAAGTAAAGCAGGAGTAAAAAAACTTCCGTTTTTGCCACATGAGTTACCAAATCAGGTTTACTTTGTAGTAAATCATCAATGAGCAGCACATGTATTACTTCGTTCAGGTCAACCAATTTGTTTGGCTGTAAGACTAGTCACTTGAGAATGATCATTCAGATACAACAAGTTCTTCATTGGAATATTAGTCTTAGCCAGTTTCTAGGCCAAATCCTTTAAATCATGGACGGAGGTTAACATTTTTTTATTCCCTTGATGCTTTGTACATCCTGATCATTATTATGTAAAAAAATCTATGTCAACTATCAGGTCTGTATCCTCATTAATTCTCAAACCAGACAGGCTAGCTCAAATGTGTTATGGCAAAGTTGATTCTTTTGAGATTTTGAGCACTTTTGGTTACCTCCTTTGTTAACTGCCATATAAACTGAAACTGCAGCAAAAATGTATTTTTCAATTAAACATGTGAAATGGATACATATTGATTATATATGTCAATCCAGTGCTTAAAAGATGATAATGTAGCATCCTTATGCAAAAAATAGTCAGTCAGCCATTCACCAACCCGCTATATCCTAACACAGGGTCACGGGGGTCTGCTGGAGCCAATCCCAGTCAGCAAAGGATGCAATAAGGAACAAACCCTAGGCAGGACGCAATGGAAGAGAAAAAATTTATATATTAGCATAAATAGCCATAAAAGTAATTAACAGCTTCTGAAACATTAGATTTAGCATAAAATAGAATGTCAAGCAAATAGTTAAAAAAATCAGTCATATTGCATTATTTTTTAAGCTTGAGGCAGAATTACTAAATGTGAGAAAGGAAGGACAGGATAGAAAAGGACAATAACGCACAGAAACTGTTGAGGACAGGAGAAGGGGGGGGGTGTGCACCTGTATTCAACAAGTTAGGAAGCTAAGAAACAATACCAGTGAAAAATGGCCTTGGTAGGCATGTAAGAAGCCAGCTGGAATAGTGAATCAGCAGAAAAATAGCAAAAGGTATTGCTACAAATGAGGTCAAGATGATGTAATGCATGAAAATAAAATTAGTATATTCAGGCACTAGCATAAATAAATATAGAAAAATATATTAGAATTAACTTTAGTGCAGAAATTAAGGCAAGTCAAGCGTGCCAAGCAAATGATTAAATAAAGGTATATATGCCATATTTCTTTTTAATTAAAGCTTAGCTTTGGGCATCAAATAAACCAGCTTAAAAGGTACAGAAAGAGGAAGTGATGAGAGAAAGTCCATAAATGGAAGAGAGAGAACGTCTGTACTGGCCTTGGTCAATAAAAATAAAGCAAAACAGAAACTGAAGATGGACAATAGACAGTAAAAATACCGGAGGACAGCTGCAGGGGAAATCAGGAGATAATGATGGTTCCTATGAAAACCCGAGGTATTGGCCGGACAGGTGCAGAAGGGAGTCAGTGAAAAACAGCAAATGAGCTAATTGAGCGAGGTCGGAGTGATAAGAAATTACTATATAAGTTTCGAGTTCTGAACTGTTCGGGACTCAATCTCATTTGGCCGAATTGGGTTGAGTCCCTGTCATTGTTTTATTGCAATAAAGCTATAAACTCTGTTTGCATATCCTGAGTCCTAATAGCCTTCATTTTCAGGTAAAAAGCCTCTTGGTGACAATTTTTCGCCATGACAACACCAGTCCACCGCAGGGCACACACACACACCAAGCACAATTTAGGATCGCCAATGCACCTAACCTGCATGTCTTTAAACTGTGGGAGGAAACCAGAGCACCCTGAGGAAACCCACGCAGACATGGGGAGAACATGCAAACACCACGCAGGGAGGACTCGGGAAGCGAACCCAGATCTCCTTACTGAGAGGCAGCAGCTCTACCACTGCGCCACCTGCAAAAAATATTAAAAACATATTATTTAGCTTAAGTCCACCATTACAAAAATATAATGGCCATGCAGTTCCAAAGAAGCCAAAGTAATTGGTTAGAATTGTAGAATTGTAATTGACATCTGAATTTTTTTTTTACTTATTTTACATTTTTTTTATCACACTTTGAAACAAACACACCAGAAGTATCCCATCATGAAAGAATAAAGAGGGTGACTTTGAAAGAAGAAAAAATACACAAAACAAAGTTAAAGGATTGGGGTTTGCCATACATCATATAATTGTAGTACCATAGTGTCAACTACAATGTGACAATAGAGTAAAAAAAAGAACATCGATGTCTGCTATTTCTTCACAATAACCCTGCTGAGGGCTAGTCAGGCGCTTTCATTTACAATGGGCTCTCATCTACCTTTGGGTGTAGGAGTGTCATTTATGTCTGCAGGGCCGGAAGGAGGCTCATGGTCTTGCTGGAATTGATGTCAGAGCTTCTCCTTCATTCTAGGGCTGTGACAGAGGTATAGTGGTTAGTGCCGCTGCGTAACACGTAACACCTAATTTCACTTACAGATTTAGGGCTCCAACTCTACTCCTTCCTTACTTATGTATAACAAGGGAAAAGTTGCATTTACATAAAGTGTGTGAGATAAAACATACAACAAATTCAGAATTCAAGGTTTTGCTGAGTCACCTGTAAAAAATACAGAAACATATTGACAGATTGACAGTTTAAAAAAGAAAGAGAGACAAAACAGACAAGCAGAATCAGAGAACATCCCACTTTTATTGTAGTCCCTACCTAAGATGGCAGTATGCTCCCAGTTTACAACTGTAATATCTATATATATAAAATCCAACATCTGTCTGTTTGTCTGTCTGTCTGTATGTCTGTTCGTTTTTCATGAGAGAACTACTTAACAGATTTAGATTAAGTTTTTTTCAATAATTTGCTTGAACATTCCGGTTGATTTTGTGACTTCTCTCATCACACTAAGTATCATAGTTCGCTTGCAGTACCGATTTATTTGCGCGAATTTGGGAGAGAGCGCAGCTGCAGGCCGAGGAGAGGGGATGGGGCCCTCCTCACTCACGTGCCAGCCTCTGTTCGAGTCGGTGTACATCTCGTGACGTGTTACAGCGTACCTTGACTCCGCTTACCTAGTGATACCTGCATGTTTATTGCTTTTTAAAGTTTGTCCTGTTTTACTACTACGTGGGCGGAGCCAAGGGGACAGCTAGTATAACATAAATGGATAATTTCAAATAAAATATATATTCAAATCAAAAGGAAGACACTTCCAATCTGTAAAAGTGGTTACTGGCTAAATTGTTCCATCTAGAAATCAGCAAGATTTTGGAAGGAATTGATCATAAAGAAATACACCATTTATGCAAAAGAGAGAATGAAAAAGAAGAGAAATCAGAAAGCAATCAATAATTGAGAAGAGTAATGGAGTGGTATTCTCAGAATAGCAGTAGCATCAGAGGCAGTCAATTATCAGAGAGTAGCCACAAGAGGACTGTCTGAAAATGCATTGAGAAAGGTTCCTAAAATGTTGAGTGGTCAAAATTCAGAGAGTGGTTCTGACTCCAGACCTACAGAACAATAGAATCCAGGAGTAGCATATATTCTTTGAAGATAATGGCATTGTGAGTGCATGAGATTAGGATTTTTTGAGGTACACACAAATTAGAGCAAGTAGGTGCAGATGAGCAAAGATCAGGCACCTATTTCTGCATTATAGGGGCAGGCCCGTTGCCAATTATACATAGAAGGACATACAAGCTTAAGGGAACAAGCTGAAGATGCAACAGAATTGCAGAATGAACGGGTTGGTAATTGAGCAGAAAGTTCCACATATCCAGAGGACAGATCTCACCTCCACATAATAGGAGTGTGTCTCCCAAACATTGTGTTTTCACTTAGATTGACACCGGCTTCTTGTGGACGGCAGCCTAACTGTGCACTAATGTAACACCTGCACATGTTCATGTTAATTTAGAGTCTGTGAATAATTAATTGTGAAACTAAGAAAACATCTGTTCATTTGTTGTAGGAACAAAGAATCATTTTACATCCTGCACACTCTTTTTACCACATTTTATTACTGGTCTATGAAAGGCAAAAGCAATATGATGTTTTGGATAAGTCTTTCAACTCTAAACTACAAGATTGCTGGTCTAGTCACCACCAAATAGTCATTGCGTAACTCTGATTAAGTCAATTAATGGATAACTCCCTTCAAAAATCACTGCTCCACAACTTTAAATTATAAATTAAACCACTCAGAGATGATTAAAGTGCATATTGCAGACTTTAATTTAAGAGTATTTGCATACATTTTGGTCACATCATGTAGAAATTACATTTTATGCATTTTATGCAATTGCATGACCGCGGGGAGTTAATGTGGTAGTTGGAACGAGTCGCACCCGCATGTGCGGGTGCGATCATTCTCAATTGCTTTATTGGCTTCCTGCGGCATGTAGACAGGAGTGTATAGATAAAGATCAGCACAAAAAAAAAGAGAAGTGGAATCAAAGCAAAGAAGAAAAGAAAAGAGTTTAAAAGACATGAAAGGCAGGCTATGGAATGATGATCTGACCACCTGGAGACAGGAAGCAGTGTGAGCTAGGGCCCCATGAAAGACTGTTAGCTGTGGCGCTCTAGGGGCTACTTCACCCCACTGAACATTCAGGTGGAGTGTGGCAAGCAAGGCAGGTGCCCTCCCTAGGCTTCCGAGGTGCGACCACATGACTGTGAAAAAAGAAGGGAGGAGAGCTGACCTCAGACGGTCTGGCCGTGGTGCCTGGAGGCAGCCAAGACGGAGGTCGGCCAAAAGGAGCTCCTGGCTGCTGAGTCTCCGACGGCTACGTGAGCAGTGGGTGAGCCAGAAGAATGAGGAGGAGGTGGGCTGAGATCAGGAGGAGTTAGTCTGCTTTGATTTTTTTATCCTTACTTTTCACAATGATTTTTTGGATTTATATATGTACTGTTTTTTAGAACACTGCACCATTGGCACTTCTGTTGATTTTACTTTTGTTTTGACTGTTTTTTAATAAAATCACTTGAGCACTTTTTCCACAATCCTCTGGCCTCATCAGTGAATTATCCTCATATGTGAGCTCATCTCAGTCATAACTATCGAGGGTGTGGGTTCAGCAGACTCCCATGTGGGAAGAGGGAGTCTGTAGGGGACCGGCATTGCCACACACTTACCCTCCAAATAGCACAGCTGATAGAAAATAACATTAGAACAAGACAGCTTGTGCACATACAAGAAATCTCACTTTACCATAACTGTCTGTGCATGTTTGGTTAAAACGTGCTTGTTTTTCACTCAGTAAAGTGATGGTTAAGCTTCAGCAGGAGTTGGCTCTCAAGGTTCATGCAGTGAAGCTGTGACCGTTTAGCAGTGAACAGGAGCCCCACATGACTAAAAAGTCTCTCACAGGCTGCAGACATAGGAAGTTTGTGTGTGGTCACGTGACTGCATGGCAACATCTGATTGGTGAAACGTAGTCATGTGATTATTGTTGCTACTTCTGATTGGTGAAACAGTCATGCAGTAGATCCACTGGCGACTTCTCTCTGGCAAAAATATAGTGTAATGTGTAAATGGAAAAAAGTCGAGTGTTGCCCAATGTAGCGGAGTAAGAGTAGCGTTTCTTCTTCACAAATGTACTCAAGTAAAAAGTATGGTGCAGTAAAACTACTCTTAGAAATACAATTTTTTAAAAACGTTACTCAAGTAAATGTTACGGAGTAAATTTAACTTGTTACTACCCACCTCTGGCAGTTACATCAGCAATTCCATCATTAATGAAGAGAAGTTTGCAAATACCTGTGGCAGATGAGGTGATATACTTTGGATCTTGGGTAGTTCTTTTTCATCTCCACATTTT
Organism: Polypterus bichir lapradei; assembly: GCA_026402145.1. Classification (NCBI taxonomy): domain Eukaryota; kingdom Metazoa; phylum Chordata; class Cladistia; order Polypteriformes; family Polypteridae; genus Polypterus; species Polypterus bichir. The sequence goes on from JANRMT010055493.1 coordinate 6,042, forward strand.
GCTCTTGCCATCACTCTGATACATGTTCATCTTTGTCTTGTCTGTTCATAAGACCATTTTTCCAGAATTCTGCAGGCTCTTTTAAGTACTTTTTTGGCAAACTGTAATCTGCACTGTGGCCTCTGTATTTCTGTTAGTGACGTCTACTGTGGAAAGCAGTCTCAGACATACACACATCTGCCCCCAAAGTCATTTTTGATCTGTCAGATAGGCATTTGGGGCTTTTTGTTTACCATTGGGAGGATTCTTCTGTCATCAGCATTGGAGATTTTCCTTGGCCTATCAGTCCCTTTGTGATTGCTGAGTTCACTAGTGTGTTCTTTCTTGTTAATGATATTCCAGACAGTGATTTAGGTAATCCTAAAGCTTTAACAATGCCTCTAATGGTTTTATTTTTGTTTTTCAGTCTCATAATGATGTCTTTGACTTTCACCGGCACAACTCTTGCCCTCATGTTGAACAGTGGCAACTACAGACTGCAAATGGTAGAGGCAAGCCTAGGTACTGTATCTTATGCCTGCACTAATGAAGCAATGAAACACACCCAAGGAGTCACAAACACCGGTGACGCCAATTGTAACAAACATCATGGGGCCCTGAAATGGGGGGACGATGTAGAAAAAGTGTTGTCATTTCTACATGATGTGATTTAAATATATTCTAATACAATACCCTTAAATTAAAGTTTGCAATGTGAATTGAATTGTAATTGTAAGCCGTGGAGTAGAGGTGTAAATCAAGGAAAAATGTATCTTTGTCAGATAAATTATGGAATTATTATGTTACTTACCCCATATACTTTGTAGTGGTGGCTGAGAAAAAAAAATAATCTCATGTTTTCATGTGGAATGGAAAGAAAAAAGTTCAGAATCAAATAGTGACCAATGTTACACAGCAGCAAATGATGAGAAAAACATCCATGGGAATTGAAAAACAAAAAAAATACATTGTGGAAGCTCTTCCCTGGAACATAGACAGGCACACACTGATGGTTTCAAAAAGCACATGTTTATTTACAAAATGTCCACACAACACACAGTGCCCCTGCACCAAACACCCTATTCACGGGCCCTCCAATGGTCCTGCACCGCTTCCACTCCTCTCCACCGAGCTCTGTCCTCTTCCTCACGACTCCAGCTCTCGACAAGAGGGAGACAGCCACTTTTATTCTCACCCGGACGTGCTCCAGGTGCTCTCTGATTGACTTCCTGTGGCACTTGCTGGTGTGGCGGAAGTGCCACATGAGCACCCGGAAGCCCTCCGGGTGTTCCTGGTATTCCGGAAGTGCTGATGTCCAAGGCCGCACAATTGTTCGGACACCCCCTGGCGGTGACCACAGGCCCTTATAGGGTTGAGCTTCTATTCTCGAACCCCGCGGCCCCCATACCAGGTGGGGCAGCTGCCCTCTCGTGGTCCTGGGAAGGCACAGTCCTTCTCCTTGTCCATCCAGGCATGGCAACTGGGCTCAACCCTCAGCCGACCACCTCTATATATATATTCCCACCGGTAAGTCCGCGGCACTAACAACAACGTCCAAACCTTGCCTTCATCCTCCTCCAACTGATACAGTAGATCGTTTCTTAAAACAAAGTAGGGGCCCTGTGGTGTGGGAGTGTCGTGGGAATTGCCCTTAATGGAGACGATTTCATTCCTGGCAAACTTCAGGAAATCATCATTCCATTGCTCCTGTGTGAAGGAGGCTGGCGTAGACCAAAACTGAAAGTCTAGGCCGCATAAAGGGTCGATGTCACTTCCCGGAGGTGGGTTCTCCTCTCGCGGACCCTTAGCTGGAGGTGTTTCCGGGTCAGGGTTCAGAGTGGGGAAGATCATCTCCAGGGTTGTGACATCATCCGTAGTTGCCGGATAACACACCGTGAGGGCACCCGTGGCAGTCTGTTCATTATCAGACCCAACTCACGTTTGGGAGGAATGTAGGGCTTACCACTTCTGTTTTCCAAATAGTCATACCCTAATTTAACCAGATGGGGGGTTTGGGCAAAACAGCTACCACTAACTGTTTCAGTTGTAAAGCACTCGGCGGATTTATAGAATCTGGTCTTTCCCGAGCCAACTGTTGCATACAATACGAGAGCGTACAGGTGCAGTTTGTCTCAGAAAGACGTTTATTTCCGAACCACCAATCCCGCCAGACACTCACCCTTTCACCCCAAACACTTTACGGCCAACAAGGACACACTGTCATAAAATGTACATATTGCAAACATTTCCCCCATCCCCCACCAAATATAGTGACTCCCAGAAAAACATAACATAAGGCTTCAATTTTCAGAAGTAATTGAAATCATACAGAAGTATTTTTTCTCTTTTTTGTGCGCTTCTTCCAAAACCCAAATGTCATTCTAAAGTCTGCTTAACTGTGAAAATCAGTAAGGAAATCTTTGAATCTGGCTGGCCGATTTCTGACGCGTTCAGGTCTGGAGATGGCTTCAGTTAGAGGTTGCAACACCTCAGGATCCTCATTCTGCATAGGGGCCGATGATCCTGCTGCTGAATCGCGCCTCTCTGCTGTAAAACCTGAAGAGTCACAGCTCGGCACTGGTGGTGCAGGTAACTTGCGGAGGCGGCTTGCATGCCATCGGGAACCATCAGCCAGACAAAATGTGGCAGGTCCTAGTTGGCTTATTACTTTTAAAGGAGAAGACCAAAAAGATTTCAGGTTATGTTCTCGATGTGGACTCCAGACCCTGACCCAATCTGATACAGTTCTGTCTGGCATTTTCACCCGGTGTGAGCTGTCAAAATGTTGCTTCATTTTATTCTGGCTTTTGGACACCCTGTTGTGTGTATGCATTGCAGTGGGTGAAGCTGGTTGGGCACGCAGACGATCCAGTGGAAGCTAAAGTTCACGACCAATCATAAGAGCTGCAGGTGAACTGCCTGTTGTTGAGTGCTGTGTAGCTCTGTAGTGAAGAAGTATATGGAGAAGTGCCGAAAGAAATGTGCATCCATCTGCCAAATGTGCTCTAATGCCACTTTTTAAAGTTTTATTTAGACGCTTTACCCCCCCCATTGGCCTGAGGGTGGTAGAATGCTGTGCGGTGGTGTCAAATTCCTTTGCTCATCAAAAAGCTTGTAAATTCAACAGAAGTAAATTGTGGACCATTATCTGTGGAAACAGCCACTGGCAACCCCCAGCAAGCAGAAATGGACTCCAAAAACTCGATCACAGCTCTGGTTGTAACTGATCCAACTGAGGCTACTTCTGGCCACTTAGAGTGTAGGTCATATGCCACAATAAGAAAATGCTGATGACGGGGAATGCCATGTAACTCGCCGCAAATGTCTAGCAGTATATGTTCCCAAGGCTTAACAGGCCACGGAACTGGCTGTAATGGGGGTGTGGGTGGAGGCCCCATTTTACCACTATAACAAGGCAAGCAGGGCATTTCTTGACCAGAGCTTCAATATTAGCATCAATCCCTGGCCACCACACAAGGTTGCGACATCGTTGCTTAACATGGACATACCCAAATGGCTCTCATGTGCCATAGCCAGGACTCGTGCTTGGAGAGACCTTGGAACAACTGTGCAGAGACCACGAGCAACACAGCTTTCATTCCAGCAAGTGAGTTCATCCTTAACACGATGGAATGGTGTCACCTAAGCCAGTACTTGAGTAGGCCACCCCTGCCTGATAAAAGTACGAAGCTGAGTGAGCACAGGGTCTGGCTCTGAGGCCTGCTGCAGCTCCTGGAGTGACACTGTGGCCTCTAGAGGTGTGTAAAAAAGCTGAACAAGTTCAGGCTCAGCAGAATCATGGAAGGGAGTCATGGCTGGAGGAGCTGAGAACCAAGACAGTAGGTCAGCCACCACATTGTGGCACCCGGGAGTATACTGGAGTTTAAAATTGTGCAGTGAGAGCTTGGTGGTCAGTTCTGAGTGTAAATGCACGGCCATACAGATACATGTGCCACCGTTCGCAAACCCAGATACATGCCAGTGCTTCTCGCTCACTGAGTATTTCTATTCACCTGGGCTGAGAGCTCTAGAAGCAAATGCCACAGGTTTCTCAGTCCCCTCTTGAGTCTGAGACAGTACAGCCCCAAGAGCAGCTCCAGATGCATCACAAGTGACTAAGGTGGGACTATTGAGGTCAAAGTGTGCCAGCACAGGCGGTGAAACAAGCTGAGCCTTTAGTAACTGAAACGCCTTTGTGCAGGCTGGAGTCCATGCCCAGGGAGCATCTTTCTTCAAAAGTTGACATAAGGGTGCAGTAGTGGAGGAGTATTGCGGCAGAAAACATAGATAGTATGTAGTCATTCCCAAAAATGAAGCAACCTGTGCTACTGATGTGGGCTCTGGAATTCTCTGAATTGCCTCTGTGTTAGACTGGAGTGGGGTTAAACCATCTGCAGATAGTTGGAAACCCACAAATTCAATTGAAGGAGCAGAAAACACACATTTATCACCATTAAGAGTGAGATTATCCCTGGCCAGAGCTGAAAACACTCTTTTGAGAGGCTCATCATGGGTAGAGGTTGTGGGACCATGCACAACTATATCATCAAGATAAATGACAACCCCTGGAATCCCTGCCAAGATGGTTGACATTATCTTCTGAAAGCAGCTTGGGCCTGAACTGAGTTCAAATGGCATTCTAGTATATCGGAAAACCCCAATGTGAGTGACAAATGAAGTCAGGTCTCGACTGCTGGAGTGGAGTGGCACCTGCAGATATCCTTGACGGAAATCTAACTTTGTAAAGAAACGAGATCCATAAAATTGTCTAGTTAGCTCCTCTGATGTTGGAAGAGGGTATTTGTCAGGAATGACTGCCTTGTTTACTGCTCTTAGATCTACACAGATTCGTAGTTCTCCTGACTTTTTTTTTGCAACAAACAAATTGGAAATCCATGGGGCAGCATTAATAGGTTCTATAATTCCAGCCTCTAGGAGGCGTTGCAGTTCAGCAGATACCCCGTCACGAAAAGCCAGTAGGATGCGGCGTGGTGAATGGATGACAGTAGGCACAGTGAGATCTAGCAAAGGCTGGTGATGAAAGGCAGAGAGACAGCCAAGTCCATCAAAAAGTGATGGCCACTTATGTAGCCAAGAGGAGCAGACATTAAGAATTACAGATCCACTAGTGTCAACGAGGGTAAAATCACGGCTGTTAAAAAGATCCAGGCCTATGAGGTTGGCACCACGGTGGGAGACATGAAATGTGAATTGAGGAAGAAACTTAGAACCATAGCGTACTGACAGCTCAACTGAACCCACAATGTCAATCTTGGAGCTGGCATTTCCACAAAGAGTGGTGACTGGAGCAGATAGCTGGAGATCTTGGAAAAACTGCTTTTTAGTCTTTAGATTTAACAGAGACACTGTTGCCCCAGTATCTAGCAAAAGCGGAAGGCATACATTGTCTAGTTCTACTGTGCAGGTTTTAAAAGATGTATGCCTAGATGTCACATTATGAATTGTCACAGGCTTTGACGATGCAGGAGCGGAACGGCAAACTTTCGCGAAGTGATATGGGCTTATTGCAGCACTGGCATATCTGACCCATGGCAGGGCAGCTCTGCGCTCTCGTAGAGTGTGATTTAGGGCCACAATTTCCACAGAAACGTTGGGGTCTTGGAGGAAGCTGTCGCGTAAGCTGCACAATGGGATCCTCGTTGCAGTTGTCCGAGCCGTCTGTGCATTGCAGCGCTTGAGCCGCGTCTCCTGTCACTGCTGAGGAAGCAGGAGATGTGTCGAGTTTGGCGGCGAACTCCGCGGCAGACTCAATCTGAAATACAATGTGGATTGCCCGTGATAGACTTAAATCATCTGATTCTAGCAAGTGCTTTTCGCGGACTTTTGGATTGTTCGTGTGCCCAGCCAATTGATCCCTAATAAATTCTTCTTGCATGTCTCCGAACTTGCATGAACTGGCTAAACCCCTTAAGTTGGCCACGTATTGGTGAACCGATTCGCCTACCTGCTGTCGCCGTTTACGAAATGGGATTCGGCGGAGAATAACACTTTGTGAGCAGGAGAAGTACGTCTCCAGGAGAGTCACAGCAGCTGAGTACGTGGCTGCGTTCCCCAAAGTCTTAAACACGCGCTGTCCCTCAGTTCCCAGACAGTGTAGGAGCAAAGCTCTTTTGCGTGCATCACTTACATTTTGCAAATCAAGAGCCAGGAGGTAGGTTTCAAAAGACTCCAGCCAGCGGGACCAAGGCAACGGAGGCTCTCCAGGGGGGGAAAGAAAGGGAGAAGGTGGTGGAAGTGAAAATTCAGCCATCCTTGTCGCCAAAATGTTGTATACAATATGAGAGCGTACGGGTGCAGTTTGTCTCAGAAAGGCGTTTATTTCCGAACCACCAATCCCGCCAGACACTCACCCTTTCACCCCAAACACTTTATAACAACAAGAACACACTGTGGTATAATGTAGATATTGAAAACATAACACCAACCACTGTCGTGGTAAGACAAAATGGTGAGCAACAATGGAGATGTTACTTCTGGAATTAAATAGGGCCAGCACCCTGTGCCCATTTACCAACACCACCCCTGTATTCGGAACAGACAGAGGATTCTCCAGTGCACAGTACCTTTCCCCTTTCAGCCAGGTGCAGTCCATGGGTTCCAGGGTCAGCGGGCAAGTGATGAGGATATGTCCCAGCTCCCCACACTTAAAACAGTGGGAAAGACTGGGACTTTTCTCGTGGGATTTACCGGGAGCTTCGGCTGTGCAACAGGTGGGCTCAAGAGTAGTGACGCGTCCCTGTCGGGTTCTGCGAGCAGAACACTCCGACCCCCTGAGTTGGGTGACCACCAGGTGGCGATCCAAGACCTCCAATAGGCCGTCCATATCCTTGAACGGATGTCTCTGAACCTGCTGGGTGAGATATTCTGGCATGGCGTGGACCAGCCCCACACAAGCCACTTGTTTCACTATATGTCGCAAGCTGTTAATATCAGGCCGTAGCCAGTGATATAGCTTGCCCCACTACTCAAAGGCCTGGGTTCTAGCAGGGCGGTCTGGGTCAAATTTCAACTGACGCTATACCCTCACCTGCTGGCTGGAGTTTATGCCGTAGCGCTTATAGATTTCGGCCCAAAGGAGGTCATAGTTGGTGATTATTTATTTATGAAATAAAATCAAATGTGAAAAACTAGCTGTGCAAAAAATTGGGTCCCCTTGTAATTTTGCTGATTTGAATGCATGTAACTGCTCAATACTGATAACTTACAACACCAAATTGGTTGGATTAGCTTATTAAGTCTTGAACTTCATAGACAGGTGTGTCCAATCATGAGAAAAGGTATTTAAGGTGGTCAATTGCAAGTTGTGCTTCCCTTTGACTCTCCTCTGAAGAGTGACAGCATGGGATCCTCAATACAACTCTCAAAAGATCTGAAAACAAAAATTGTTCAGTATCATGGTTTAGGGCAATGCTACAAAAAGCTATCTCATAGGTTTAAACTATCAGTTTCAACTGTAAGGAATGTAATCAAGAAATGAAAGGCCACAGGCACAGTTGCTGTTAAACCCAGGTCTGGCAGGCCAAGAAAAATACAGGAGAGGCATATGCACAGGA